>LSYV01000396.1:0-12782 GCA_001584585.1 Gonium pectorale | reverse complement strand
CGTCTGCCCCTCGAAGGGCGCGGGGTTCAGGTGCGGCTGCGGCGGTCCCGGGTGGGGCCGGGGCTCCAACTGGTGGGGCTGGAAGTCAGACTGCGGTCGGCCAGGGCAAGGGCAAGGCAAGGGGGGATAGAGTAGTGAAGTACTCTCACTAGAGAAGCGTGGAGCGCATGACTCCCTGGTCTAGGAAGGGAAGGGGAAGGCGGGGTGCATCACACTATCAGGCCCCAAATTGATCGGCCAGATGGAGGCACCTGCAAGGCCAACCCAGCCCCTCCTTAGGGAGCACTTGCCCGCGACCGCTCCGACTCTAAGTCCCTCGCCGCATTGCCCTGCCGCTGGGACACGGATGCAGGCCGAGCCGGTCCCATCGCCCAGCCTTAACATGCCGCTGAGGCCCCGGGTGGTCCCAGCCACCCCAGGGAGCCCGAGCCGTCCCGCCCTGGCTCATGCCCGGCTCTCTGCCCCCTTCGGCGGAGTGCGACTCCTTGTGCTCCCGCGGCGTGCCCGCCTGCGCCCTTCCCGCTGCTCCCCTCCGCCTGTACAAAGCGTGCACACCTTGTAGTGCGAGGTCCCGTCAAAGGGCGCGTTGTTGGGCTGGTACTGCGGCCCGCCGATGGGCTGGCGCGGCTCCAGGGGGTGCTGCGGGTAGTCCTGCCGGTAGTGGGAGGTGCCCTCGAAGGGCGCAGGGTTGGGGTTGTAGGACCGCCCGGCCCCCGCGGCGCCGCGGCCGACCGTGGAGGGGTCGATGGCATGCGGCCGGTACGTGTCGCGGTTGGTGGTGGTGCCTGCAGAGGGTGGGAGGGAGGCCGGGAGGCGTGAGGCTGTGCGGCAGTTGTTGGGCAGGGCAGCTTGTAGCTTGGCGGACGGCGCAACGGGCCCAACATCGCAAAGGCCTGATGGGAAGGACGTGGCTGGGCGTGGAGCACGGAGAAAGGGCGGGGCGGGATGCGCAACCGTTCCCGCCGTTCGACCCATGACCCGCACAGCACACGGCCATGTTCGGAGCCGTGCCGGAGAGCTGGTTCGGTTGCCAGGGACAGGGGGGCAGAACCCACCGTCAAAGGGCGCCGGGTTGGGGTGGTACTGGTTGCCTGGCGCATGCGGCCGCGCCTCCAGCTGATGGGCAGGGAAGTCCTGCTTGTAGGAGGAGGTGCCCTCAAATGGCGCGGGGTTGCCTGTGTGGGGTATAAAGTGGAGCGGAGGGTGGCGGGGGGGGGGCGGCTGTTTAGTGCCGCCTGGGGTCGCCCTCCTTACAGGAAGGATCTGTTGCGGGAGCACGGACCCGTTGTCCGACGGTGCATTGACGTGAAGGATTGAGGTGGCAGCTCGCGCACCGTTGAAGATGCGCCCTGTCGAAACAGGCTGTCGGGGGTCGATCGGGTGCGCCTGGAAGTCCTGCTTATAGCTTGATGCTCCAGCGAAAGTGTTTTGCTCTCCATACAGCTGGATCTCGCGGCCCTGATAATGGGCACGCGTCTCGTTGGGGTTCAACATGTCTGTTGCGTGCTGGTAGGGGTGTTGTTTTCAAGGGATTACGGCTTGGCAATCAAACTTTATAGGATCAGTATCAACCCACAAAGTGAAAGGCGTAACCGAAGCACATATACCCACCTCGAAGACCCATTCGTACCGTCATGCATTTCATCGAGGGGGTTTACGACGAGCAAGCGCTATAATAATAATCTGTACAATGGGGTTATACTCCGCCCTCAGGACGTGCCCAAGCACGCCAGCGCCCTGGCTCCTCCCGATCATGCGACACGAAACCACGAACCAGAAGCACATGCACCGGCAATATAAGCGCACATTATTCATGCTTCCAAGCGTGACCTCTTGGCTTTTTGTCGCTCAGAACCGTGGGCGGCGCTCCTTCAGTTTTCTTGCGCCACCACCGGATTGGGTTGGCGGGTTCAGGGTGTGCCAACACAACCGTGGTGCAACGGCCTCAAACCCCACGACTTCTATTTCTGTGTTGAAGTCTCGGCAGTGGCTACGGCAAAGAATGGCGCACGGCCTGCAGCGCCGGCGTGGAGATCCTTCACCACCCAGGGTGAAGATATAGAGTTCTCCTGTTCACCACCTGCCATATTGTTTTGCACACTGCTGTGAAAGGGCGACCAGCCGTCGGAGGGTGCTTGAGCAGCCTCCGTGCGGCCCCGGCCGTAGAGAGCTCGCCATTCTCCGGCCCCGTCGACCACTGCCCCAGCGTGCCCTACTTGTGCCCTACTTGTGTGCGCTTGCGCTGGAAAAAGAGAAATCTGCAAAGAAAGAGGGAGCCCGTCTCTACGGTCATACACGCCCGAAGGCGCGACGTTTGCAATAGGGCGGGCGGGTACAGAGCAAGACATGTGACGTCCGCCTTACCAGCTGGCTCCCGCAGCTGACCCCAGTCCCGGTCAAACCAGCATGCGAGTACGATGCTCGATGGCCCAGCCTGGTTATCTTAAACGTTTTTTCGAAAAACACGCCTTGTTGTGGAGATGACTTACGAAAAATGAGAGGGCAAACTTGACCCGGACTTGAGAAAAATGAGGTTCCACGTATCGTCGTCAGCCACACGAATTCCAGGGTCCGCAAACAGCCCATAACGTACGGGTCCGATCCCATCTGCCGCCAATCATGGACGGCCGCGGCAACATCTCACAGGGCCCCTACTTGGATGTGTGCCCAGTGCTCAGTTCCAATTCATTAACATCGGTTTCGTGGTGATCCTGATGGGCGGTGAAGTATCAGGTGCTTATGTGTGTGATGATTCGGTTTTCGTTTTGCACCACTGGCAGCACCCCTCGAAACGTTTACGAAAACGGCACGGTCCCATGGAGGCGAAATCGTCCCCAGCCAAACGAATTTCGTGGCCCTCGGAGGAAGGGGAAACGTGCGGCCTGACGAATCCCCAAATTGGAAGATAACCAGGCTGCTCGATGCAGTACCGGCGCCCTTCCAAACCTCTCTCCCGGTACCGCCTGTCGCGGCCACTGCTGCAGCCGGGGCTCACGGCGGCACGTGCCTCCCATCCCGGCAGCCACGCCGGCAGCCCGTCGCCGCCCACCGCCCCACGGCGACAGCGTTCTTTCCAAACCCTTGCGTGCGCCGCCAACGCCCCCCCCCCGGTCAACTGTCAGTCAGGCATAGCCACTGAGGCCTCGCTGCAACAATCCGTTGTGCACCCGAGCCCGGCGGGCCACCGCTGCTTCCCAAATCACGCGAACAAGAACCTTGCTGCTTCTTGTGGGAGAGGTTACATGTTTCTCCCTGTCCCTGTTTTCACAGGCAGGAGGGGCAAGGAAGAGCGGTAACAACGGGAGGGACAAGCAGCCCCCCCATGATGAGCACCCAAAGCCTGCCCTAATCCAAGCGCGCGCACCACGGCAGCGACAACCGGCCACCAGCGGGACGAACACAAGGAGAAGGGAGTCCTGCGCGGTAAGACCATAGAAGAGAAGGACAAGGACAATAAACCAAGGAAAGAAGAGGCCCACGTACGCGGAAAATCAGACAAGACAAAGGAACATTGGAAGCAAGACACCGCCCGGTTCTCCTCCCCCCCGGGAACAAACCCGATATCCCTTTCCCCACCTAAAGACAACCTACTGCACCAGCCCAAACAGAAGAAATGCATCACTGTACAGCCTGGGCGCAGTGCACCTCAACATTAACCACCTAAAGATCATGCCGGACACGGCGCGATGCGCGGGGTCCTTGAGCGATGTTTGGCACCGAGCTTCTAAGGAATCCAAGCTGGGACCCTGTACCCGCGTGGTTGCGCCAACAACCGCGCCGCGCTAAGCATACGTCTACACCTTGCCTATTTGGTGATTAACTAGAACCCCAAAATTAACTAGAATCCAGAACTGCACAGCAGCCAGCCGCACACCCCTGCACCCGTTTCCCCTACTTATTACCCCTGCACTGAGCCCCAACCGCCGGTCCCGCCGTGCCTTATAACCCGCCGCCCATCCATCTTCGCACGCCACCTAGACACGATCAACGCCCCCGCGGCAATAGCAGCATGGCTCAGTACCCATTGGCATGTCTCGTACAGCAGCAGTCAGGCAGGCATGCATGTCCACGGTCAATTCGAGAGCGGACGCACGTGCAGACCGGCAGCACAGGGTGAACGTTTTGCGGCAATAAAATTTTCTGCGAATGCAGCGACATGATCAGGGCGATACAGCGTAATTAGGAAGAGGCGAGGAGACCGCAAATCCAGAAAGCTTAGTTTTCCTGCTGTTCCGCTTTCACAGCAAGCCGCAGATGACCATCAACGCACCTCTACGGCAGGGCCCTTTGTACGTGTCCGAACGACGTGCAGCACGAGCACGGATTGCGCAGCTTAAGCGCTGTGCGCACGGCCATCCGTTGCCCCCGCCGCCCCAGCACCTGCTGCCCCTGTCCCGGTCCCAAGCGCGGCCCCCACCCCAGGCAAATCCTGCAACACCACCAGCCGCACGCCGGCTGTACTGTTGGTGGGCAGGTGGTGGACCTCGTGCGGCATGTGCTCCAGCTCGGACTTGACCCGGATGTAGTTTGCGAGTTCCTTGTCGCCGTACAGTATAGTCGGCTCAACGAACACCACACGGTCGAATGTGTGCATATCGGCCAGGAAGCGGTCCAGCTCGATGTATACGGCGATGTCGGTGCTGCAGTCACGCGAAAGTTGCTCCGCAAGGTCCTGCAGGGAGATGCAAGGGGGTCATTGGGGGAAAGTTAATTAAAATCAAGGATGCAAGGGGGTGGGGGTGGGAGGCGGCGGTGAAGGGTGCGGGGTCAGAAGGCCAATCATGTGGTTGGTAACAAATGGGCCCGAGGAGCCTCTCGCGGCGTCCCTCCCTCGTTGGCCAGGGCTGCTTGCAGGGTCTGCTCACGCCTGCAGGCCCTTGGGCCACCCCGCTCACCTCGACGAAGTCGTGCAGCGGGTCCTTGCGAGCCCATTTCCACTGCGGGTGATTGGTGATGCGGAGCATTAGCTAGGGTCAGATGCAGGAGACACGGGCTGCGAAAGTGGTGAGGATAGATGGGAACCGACGCCTCGCACACCCGGATGCGGCTTCCTGCGCCCGATACCCGTGTGAACCGGGCATGCCCTGCTGCCAGTCACTCCCGCCAGTCACTCGGCGCTCAGTCACCAAAGCACGCCTGGCACGCGTCACCAAAGTCGGCCCCCTCCCCGCCCGCCCCTCCCTCATCCCGACCTGCAGGCCGTGGAACATGGAGCACGAGTCGAGGTGCAGGAAGAGCCCGACCAGCTCGGCGGGCTTGCACGCGCCGCTGCCGTCCACTTTGGGGCGCATGGCGGCGGCCAGGCTCGCGTTCATCTCCACGCGAGTGTGCCAGTTGGTGATGCCCAGGTTCACGCCGCCCGCCATCAGGGAGTTGCGGAAACCAGCCTCCAGGACGTCCAGGCCGGAGAAGCGCTCGACCGCGGCCTCAAAGTAGATGGGCTTTCCGTACGATTGCGCCGCCGCCACGTATATTCGCAGCTTGTGAGGGTTCATGAGCGTGCCGTACGGCGTACGGAAGTTGGAGTCCATAATGACGAAATCGGTGTGCTGGCTTGCGGCGAGCCGCTTGAACATCGAGGCGCCGTAGACTGAGGCCGGTGGGCGATGGTTTGGTGTTGTAAGCGGCGATACAGGCAGAGGGCATCCGCGTGGAATGGAAAACCAATTCTACACATAGAAGAGAGACCAACACCATGTTTGGGACTCGTAGCCGATCCGCGGTCGTGCAGCACGCATGCAAACCCGCAGGCACGGCGCTGTGGAGCTGCTCGACAACACCTTTCAACCGGCACGCACCGCCAATGCCCAACTAGTTACTGCGCTGTCGCAGCAGCAAAATCACCCTGTCTTACGGCCGTACCGCGACGGCATACCTCACTATCTGCGACCGCCACACCTCAAGACACGCTATGCCCCGCCCAGACCAGCACTCACTTGCATCGAGGACGGAGAAGAACTAGGGGGTGGGGAATAGTGGGGCGGGGGGCGAACAGGTCCGGGGATGAGCGGGCTACCGCTGCTGAGCAACAGGTGCATGGTTGATGAAGGGCATGAACGTACTGTATGGGCTGGACACAGGAGGCAGCATCCGCAAGGGTGCAGCGCGTCCACTCCCGCAGCTTGCAAGCCGCACCGCCTGCCATACGTGCCCAGAGCTCCCAAGGAGCCAAGCGCGTCCCGCCCTCGTCTTTGGCTCGTGGAGTCATGGTGGGCCCCAAACCGGTTTCCGGTGTTTGCCCAGCCCGGAGACCAACTGGCCCGGCACTGGGAAGGCATCACAGGACATCCCTCCCCGATTAGGACCCGCTTTGGGCGCTGGCGCATCTGGTCGTCGTGTACGTGCTACGATCGCCCACGGCCCGCCTCCTGCAGGGCAACCAAGACCACCCACCGCCCCTGAAGCTTCAGGCCCCTCCCCCGTGCAGCCTCGTCAGGACGCGCCCAAATAAACAGCCCTCCCGCTGCAGCCGCCGCTGCTCCACCCGCCCCGTCACCTCGCCCGCAACCCCCGGCGGTCCAACCCACGAGGTGAAGCCACACCTCCGGGAAGTGGTGGAAGCACTGCAGGCCCCCGCGCTTGACGGCGGCGCAGGCATTGTTGTAGATTGAGGAGCCCAGATCCTCGCGGAACTTGAGAAAATCCCAGTATCTGCGGCAGCGGGCGGATAGGTGGCGGATAGGTGTGTAGGTGGAGCTAGGAGTGTGGGCGTGTCAGCAGCAGAGCAAGGCGCCAGGTGGGTGAGCCTACGCTCGACCGTGAACCCAGGCAGGTCACCCAGCACGCTGCGGAATGGAACAGGTCGTGCGCGGACCAAGGCGCGGGCGCGTAGGGGCGCCGCTCGTAGCAGGACGACTGAACGAGAGCGTACGCAGAGACGGCCCTTGCAGGTCCAGTGAGGGCCGCTGGCCCCGCAGAAGGGCCTCCTGCCGCACTGCCTGCCTACGTCCCCCTGCGCCCTCCCGTTGGCAGCCGCGGGCTGGCCAGCACGGCAACCGCGCCGGTGGGCACGTCGGCACTAGTCACGAGCTGGCGGGCTACGAGGGCACAAACAGGGTGCTTGCGGCGTCCGCCGGCCCGCGGAGGCAGCTCCTGGGCGCCGCGTCCCACACGGCGCACCTCGCGCTGAAGTCGACCCCATTGTCTCCATTGTGCAGCACGGGCGGGCGGACCTCGTCCCAGCTCCTGAAGTCCGTCCCCCACCGCGCGTTGAGCATCGCCACCCCCCCGGGCGACCGTACGCGGAGCCATTCCCGGAATGCAGCCAGCGCGTATGGCGAGTAGTCCTGCGCACCGGGATGACAGTAGTGTAGGTAGCAAGGTCGGGCAGCAGTCCTACAGCAGCACTGACGTACAATGTACTCCACACGTGCAAACCCCAAACCCTGAAACCCCGGCAGCAGGCAGTCCACCAAGTCGGCCGGCCTGAAATCCGTGCCCACGGTGCACCCAGCGGACAAGCACAGGCCACAATCAGCAATTAGGGGTTTCTCGGGACGGAAGGCCGGGCCAAGGCCGGGCGTGCAGCTACACCCAGCCGGCTCAGGCCAACGCCCCCCAGTTCGTGCGTCGCCCAGCGCCACCACGCGTAAGCGCATGGGGACGTGCGCGCTGGGCCCGCCAACGCGCTCACCTGGAAGGCGTCGTGCTCCTGGGTATACTTGGCCTGCGGGGCGGACAAAGCCAAGGGGGAGCGGGGTCTGGGTGGGCGACGGACGGGGGTAGCGAACATTAAGCATACCCATTACCAAGTCCCGAAAATATAACAAAACTGTCCGACGCGGGAGCGGGTGGGCTGGAAGGGGAAAAGGAGGGGCGCCGTACGGGGGCACAGCGAGTGGGGGGCGGGGGGATGGTGCCTCAGGTGCGGGATCGGAGCGCATACGCCACCGGGTGGCCGCACGCTCCTATAGACACGATGAGCACAGCGGACTGCGCAACATGCTGAGGCCCGCCCGCATGGAGAGCACCACCCGCATCACCATGGCGCCTCCCTACCTACCTACCAGTCACCAGGCCCTTCGCATCGCACAGCTCTGCCGTTTAGCCCGCATCACACACACACCCGCCCCTCACCTCATACTCGTTGTTGAACACGGGCTGTATGGCAACCGCGCACCCCGGGTAATTCTGCGCCAGGTGCAACGACACGGCTTCCAAGTGCCGCCGAATGGCATCGCCCGTGAGCGGGTGGAACCAGGACGGGCGCGTGTAGTTGCGGCCGTCCGTGTCGTACGCGGCTGCGTCCGGGTAGCGCTGCCAGATCCACATCGGAGCCTCCATCATGTCCAGGATAAGGTCAACCTGTGCATGTGCGCCACCAGACGACCAGGGGCGTCAACCTGCCTTCGATCCAACACACAAATGCAGCCAATCAGGCACAGCGCGGAGACAGGACAGCAAGCCCTGCCTCACACCGAACGGTGGTTGATCAGGCCTGTGTTTGATCCGCGCAGCATGGCGCAGCATACCCGTCCCAGCCCAAGAGTCGAGTGCGAGCCTTACACCGAGTGCCCAGGGTCTGCTAGGGCGTGCGGGCTGCTGGCGGCGCACCTTAAGCTGGGTATTCTTGCACGCTGCGTCCAGGAGCCAGTTGATATACTCGATGCGGGGCCGGCCCTCCTCCGGCTCTGTAAAGCTCCTGCGGAATGTGAGGAGAGGGTGGCCGATTTTGATTCGGTGTTGCTCAGGGCAAGGACGGGGGGTCCGAGATCCGTGATTGGGGCCGGTCCGGCCGGGAAGAGGCTGCTGGGAGAGGGCGAGGGAGGAGCAGGGTTTACTTGTGGCCGCTGCATGTCTCACCATGCAGCGCTGAAGACAACCGTCGTGAAGGCCGTGGCCTCCATCTGCTGCAGCGTGCGCACCAGTTGGTCCGTCTTCCGGGCCGGCTCGAGCGCGTCGTAGAATAAGCTGAGAAGGGGTTTAGGAGCCACACATCGTCATACTGGCGTGGGACGGCAGCACGCACGGCGGGAAAGCGGGCAAGAAAGGGAACGCTGGGGGCAGGCCTCAACCCTGGGGCGTTGGACAGTGGGGCGTTGACGATGCCACGCGTATTAACATACCGGAGCTCAAGGTGAAAGATTGTTCCTGCACGAAAAGAGAACGGTTGTTACTGACAGTCAGCTATGCGGGACTCGATAAGGTTTTGCAGAACAAAAGCGGAGTTCCGATGGCTCGTGGTGTCTTGGTGTCTTCTATTGCGCGCGGTTTAGAGCTCACCGAAAGTATTGTTCGCCTCATATTTGCGCACAGAATTGTGCTTTCTAAAGTGCTTGAGCGCACGCACGGACAAGGGCGCTGCAGCCCATGATGGTGTTGTTGAACTTAACGTCAAGAAAACGCCAACACCCAGTACAAGTATAATTGCAGCCACCATGGCAAGCTGTGGAAGGCTTGCCACTAGGCAGGAGCCCGCTCTCTTGGCGCCATAAGCGCCACGCTTTGTGGCCATGGGGAGATAAATAAATAAATTTCTTTCCTGCTAACTGAGTTCTGCGCAAAGCATGGGAAAGGCCGCGAGTCCGTACGTTCGTGAGGTTCGTATATCAACCTTGTACCCGATTAATGGTTGTGTCAAGCCGCACCCTGTTGAGATAGGAGCATCCTGGAATTGGGTGCGGACTGGTGCATTTTGAAACTGAGGAGCGTAAAGCTATTTGACCATGTTTCTTCATGCCCTCTCAAAGGCTGCAATAACAATAAACTTACGCCATGGGTTACTCCGCCGAATCTGGGCCATATACCGTCAGTGCCGTCGAGCTACCGTTGCTCGCTTCGGTCTGGGGAGAACCAACGAATCAGAAACAATGTGTTTTGTGGGCGAGCTCCCACCATAGAAGCAGGGAGGGAGGCCAAGACGCCCTGGAGCAGGCGGCGTCCATCATCCTTACAGGTCTGCTTATCGACGTTGTTCGTTTTGGGTGGGCGGGTCGGGCGCACGCGGGTCTGGTAACCGCTGCTCGCCGATGGACCGGTGGTCAAGTCGGCAACGTCGAGAAAAACGCCCACGACCTTTCGAGCGAGGTAACCATGGAGTATCCTCGACGCCCTGGTGAGCTGTCCCGTCCAGGACCTGGGGGTGGGTGCGTGTACTCGTTTGCCTCGCTCGCTTGCCTTTTTGGGCGGAGCCCCCGCCGGGGCGGAGGCCCCTCCGTCCGCCCGTTCGCACGAAACTCCATCCCACGCATAACCAATTGGTGCAGTTCATGCTTATAGTATTCCTTGTATGTTTGTAGAATTCCATTGCCGTTGGTTAGCATTTGGCGATGGTGAACGCGTCCATTGGCTGGTCAGAATTGGAAAGCTGCCCCACCCAAACAACACCAACTGCGCCGGGAAAAGGCCAAGATAATACCGTGACATATGCACATACCGCTGCTAGGCGCCCGGTCTCTGAGTTACTTGCTGGCGCTCACAGTTCTCGCAACCAGTCAACTCATGGACCCGGCACGGTCACGACTCAACCCGCCACAAGCCCAGCGGGGCTCCTCTAATGAACGTTGGTGCCCGCTTGCGGACAAACTCTGGGGTTCATGACGGGTTGACACGATAATGCCTCTCTGCCTCGCTCCCCTACCCCTTATTAGGGCGGGTGCGTGCGGGTGCGGGTTATGTCAAACCGGTTGCCCCTGCCCATGCATCCGCTGCGGTACACATATACGTTCCACCCTTCATGACCTAAATCCCCGGTACGGTCTCACGGGGCTCCGCCCTTTTCCAAACTTCATGGAAGTTTTTCCCCTACTTGTTTCTGTACCGCCCGCCCTACTGTGGCCTTAGGGGTGTGGTGCGGCTCCTCAAGTGCAGTGTTCCATTTTTGAAGCAGGGCGGCGGCTCGTGTGTACGCACGAATGTGCGCGTCCTGGCGCACAAGTGCTTTAGGATGCATACAAGTTGTCTAAAGATCACCCCCCTCCCCCAAGGGCGGGCGGGCAGGGAGGGGTTTGAACCCATAATCCCGGCGGATGTCGTACTGAGGGGCGGGCAGCGGGGGCACACCTAAACAAGGAATGTCAGTGGCGAGGGGGGGGCACCTTGCAATGGGGAAGGTGGCGGGGCGGGGTTCCGCCTGACGGATAGGCATGCAGGGCCCGCCGACGGAACGAAACGGTTGGGGCGGGGACACGATTCACGGAGGGGCAACGGGTAGAGCAGGGCCCGCCTGTCGGAGGGTCGGAACAGAGCCAGCGTTACCGAGGGGCAAGTGGCAGGGCCGAGATTATGCCAACTCACGCGCACAGCGGAGGCGGGCCCGCTCATGCCCGCTCTAGGTCGCTCTCCAATCGTCAAATGGAGTAAGCGGAACCACCTTACGCTACAAAAAAGAGAAATCTGCAAAGAAAGAGGGAGCCCGCCTCTACGGTCATACACGCCCGAAGGCGCGACGTTTCCAATAGGGCGGGCGGGTACAGAGAAAGACATGTGACGTTCGGCCCGCACTGGCTTACGGCTACGCGGAGCTCCTGCCGCGAAGCGGCTTCGTGGGGCACAGTCCCCTAATATATACGAACACATCGAGAAAAGCTGATCCATAAATGCCCACAGATGCAACACTGCCCGCCAGGTACGCCAGGACTGCCTCAATACTGGCATTTCCGCCAGAAAGAAGGATCCTTAGTGACGCCCAGCCCACTTCCGCGCTTTCAACAGACAATTATGCGGCGCTTCCTCTCCAATAGCGCGTGGACGTCGTGGACCTGAACTGGACTCCCAACACCTGGGCCATACCCTGTGCACACTGCTGCGCTTGTGTTTGATTGCGCAATGACCACGATCCTCCGTCCGTGAATCTTGCCCTTCCTCGCCTTTCCCCTTCCTTGCTTCGACTGATCCATCCAGCCGTACGCCTAGCTGGCAAGCGGTCCTTTCGTACAGAGCTCTCCCCTGTTGCAAACAGGAACGCCTACGAACGCCTCCCTCTCCTGCAACTTCAAACGCTGCCCACGACAGTGACGAGGAAGCCGCTCTCATGACGTATCGTGTAACGTGCATATGGCGGACAGCTGGCGCACACTTGAGGGTTTGTGGGGTGTAGCGACTAGCGAGTGCAGTGTGCACTATTGGCGCGCGCAAAGGTTGCGGCGCGGTTCCGCGTAGAGGCTACATGACGATGGTTGGTCGCACTTACACAAGCTCTGCACCGTAGCCTAACAGTGCATGCGACACATGTGTGTGTGTCCGCTAGAGCAAGCGTGTCGAGCCACAGCTCGACCATCACAAACGGCGCTCAAATGCGTGGCCAGCGCCTACCGTACACAGATATCGTACGAGATCGTGCACAGCAAACACATACACCAGCCAACACAAGGGCAGCGTCAGGCTCAGCTCCAGCCTTCTAGCCCCATACTTCGCCGCACATATCACGCGTCCTGTCACACACTGCCGTGCCTGCACTGTGTTGTGACAGCTGACCGGCAGCACGCAACTCCCCCCCCTCGGCGATGAAAGCAGCCGACAAGGACGGCACACACAACGGCCAACCAAGAATTGCCACAACGGCCTACATCACACACGACACAGCGCTCACAAAGAACCGAAAACCGTCATACCATCAGACTGGTACGATTCACTAGCAATGCTTCAAACAACGGCAGCTAGCCTGCCATGCTGCGGCGTATCCACGTCCACAGTCCCGCGGCGCAAACTCTAGTGGTATCCCTTTGTTTTCCTTTAGCGCCGCACCCCATAGACCCATAGCGCAGTCCCGTGGCGCGTGCCTAGCGCACACCCCGTGTTTTGCGCCACACCCCGATTCCCACAGCACAGTCCCGTGGCGCGTG
>LSYV01000393.1:0-15124 GCA_001584585.1 Gonium pectorale | reverse complement strand
TGCACTGGCTCATCCAGTGACCGCAGTAGTAGTTCTCCGCCGGCTGCCGGCCCGTGTTGCCGCCGGTGCCGCCGCCGCCGCCGCGCATGGCCGCCCGGCCCTCCCGGTTGAGCTGCAACAGCCCGGGGGCGCGGTCGACGGCCAGGCGGCCGGGCAGCGGCCGCAGTGCGCCGCACTCGTACCAGAAGCACGCGCGAGAGGAGACGGCCTGGACCTGCGGTGGAAGACAAAAAGGGTTGCGGAGCGGAGCGTCAGGGGCGCGGCAGTAGAGGGGGGCTTGATGCCGCAGCTTGCTTGGGACGACGGCGAGGAGGAGGAATGGATCGCCCAGGGCGGGAGCGCAGGAGGAATGGGCCTGCGGCAACGGGTGAGGACGACAGCAGTAGCCGAGAATCACGGTCAAGCACTATGCTTCAGCACGGCCCACCCACCGTTCTTTCGGCGCTCTCTCTGCGCTGCTCCTCGCCAGCGCTTCCTTTGGACACACTAAAGACAAGCAGACCCCTCAGTCCTGCAGCCCCACAGCCCACCCAGCGTCACCCTCCCACGTCCCCACCTCGTACATAGTGTCCCCGTCCTGCACCACCATGCCCAGATCGCCCGCCGCCAGCGGCCCCGACGACGCGTCCGGGAAGGGGCTCAGGTCGGACACGAGCGTCACCATGGTGCCGGGACGCAGGGAGCCGGTCTCGCCCGCGTCCTCGTACGTCGCGATCTGGCAGCCGGGAGGGGGTGAGGGGCGCTCGGGGCGGTCACAGCTGCGTGGGGCGATGTGTCTGGGTCTCGGGGTGTCTCGGGTGAGGGGGTGAGGGGTAAATTAGGAGGATGTTGCCGAGCGCAGGATGAGCGCGGGCGAGGAGCGGGGTGTAGCGAATGAAAGGTGGGAAAGTTGGTCTGGCCGTGGTGAGCAAGAAATGCGCACGTACGGGAGCAGGCACGCACGGGTGGGGCTGTGTTGTGGACGTCAAAATGTCGCAGTCATCTTGCAACACGGGGCATGGGACTTGGGGCTTGGGACACAGTTCAGGCAGCTCGCACCCGCCCTGACCACCGGCCCAAGCGGCAGGGAACGAGCCCATGGAGGGAGCGGGTGGCGGCATTCTCAGTACCGTAGCTCACGCTGCCGGGATCCTTCCACTCCCACTCCTCGCCGTCATCTTCATTGCCGCTCCCCCACCCCAATATTCGCAATTCGTCCATGGCCCCCCCGGCTTTGACGGACGTGTAATCTGTAACCTGTAGCCCCAGCAGGCAGGACGCGGACCGTCCTCAGCCGTACCTGCAGGTCGCACCAGCCTCTCCCGGGCTTCCCCACCCGGTATTGGTTGTCGGTGCCGTGGGCCCACTGGACCTACACGCACGCACGCACGTGTGGGCCAGGGTCGGGGTCGGGGCATGGGGGCGGGAAGGGTGAGTTTGGAAGGCGTTCTGACTTGAGAGGAGGCCGGAGGCGCATGCGAGGCCGGGTAGGGGGGCGTTCTTAGTGCGCGCGTGGGGGGCGGGGAGGGCGAAACGGCAGGCCGGGGAGGCGGGGAGTGGGAGGACCGGCGGGGGAGGCGGGGGGCGCGGTCAGCCGTGACACGAGCGAGGCGCGTGCGGATACCCCTGGACGAGTGGAGGCGTGCAAGTGGGTCGGCAGGGTGGGCGGTGTCGCGTGGTGACGTCCCGGCGTCACGTCGGAAAAGCCGCCCGCACGCACCCTCTGCTCGACCCGCTGCACCCAGGCACGCACTCCACCCTGTAAAGGACACCCGTCGTCCGCTACGACCCACGGCCCAATGGCACCTAACGTGCGCGGTCCGCATGAAACACAATATTAATGCAACAGCCCCACGGGCCCGAGCCCAGCACAGACTCCACCCTCCTCGCCCTCCACCCTAGAAGTTCCCTCCCCACAGACTGCCCCGAACCCGTCGCCGTGCAGTCCCAACCCCGCCGGCAGGGTGAGAGTTGCCGCAGCCTCTGGGCCTGGAAATGGTCGGCCGTCACCACAGGCTCTGCCCTTAGCTCCCTTTTCCCTGCACTCGGTCCCCCCCTCTACCCCACCTTCCACCACACCCCCTGCCCTGCCGCCAGCTCGGCGGGCGCCTGCAGCCTGCCCACGCCGCCGCCGCCGTCCTGGTCGCCCCACTTCCAGTTGGGGCCGCGGGACACCAGCAGCCCCCGCTCTGAGGGCCGGGGCGGGCGGCGAGGGGCGAGAGGAAAAAAAGTGTTGACGACGGGGGGAGCGCTGGAGGTATGGTGAGAGGGGCAGGTCGGGCGGAGACGAAAAGCAGCAGCACGCACCCGGATAGTCTCGACCAATACCGATACGAGGTTAGGAACGACACTCCTGTCGGCGAACACGTTGTTGTGAACATTCCGCCGTCCTGCGATCTCCCAACGTCGAAGCCAGCCGGCTCCCGCACGAACCACCAGCCCGCACTCACGCGCGTTGTAGACGGTAACGGCGTCGGCGGGGCGCGCGACGTAGTTGAGGTCGAAGCCCAGGGCTGCGGAAGCGCGGTACTTGGCCCGCCGGTGGTTGGGCCAGCGCACGTTGACGTAACCTGGGAGCGGGCACGCACGTACGGCACATCGTCTTTTGTTTTCCTGCGTATGTACGGGCCACCGCACGTACGGCAGGTGCGTGTGCGGGGCCAGCGGGGGGACCTCAACGGCGATGCAAGGGGTTGCGTAGGCGCGGGGACAGGGCCTGCTGGGCTAAAGCACGGGGCAGTGCGGTGACACGTGGCAACGGGGGCTGCTGCCCTTAGCCACGCGGCGTAGCGTCGGGCCCCGTCCTGCACGCCACGGCAGATGCACAGGCAGGCGCAAGTGCAACTCCCCGGCCCCAGAGCCCCCCACCCACCCTCCCGGTCGTCTTTCTCCAGCGCCCCCACGGTGCCTGCGCCGCCGTCCTGGTACTGCCCCCACGTCCAGTACAGCCCGCGCACGACGGCGCAGCCGGGGGTCAGCGAGGAGCCGGCGCGCACGGGCGCACCGCTCAGGGGGTGGACCTGCGGTGACGGGATTCAGCAGGTTTGGTGTCGGGGCTGGGAGGTTTGGGATTGGTTGATTGAGGGGCTCTTGGTCCACATGTTGCCGTGCGGCCACGATAAGCAAGAACACGAGACAGCGCACGGCACCGCTCAAAGCGTGGGTCAGAGATATGCGCCAGCACGAGAGCAAGGTGACGGCAGGGACGACCCGCAGGCGGTGAAGCTAGACCTTTGTGGGCGTGCGGGTGGGTAGGTTGGTGGATGGATGGATGGATGTGTGGTGGCGTGCGGCAAAGAGATGACCGGACGATAGCTTCTGCAGGTAAAGCCGCTCATCCGGTGAAAGTGCACCTTTGCGGGCGGGTGGGCTGGCGGGTGGGTGGGTACTGTGCACGTGCTGCAGTCCGCAGCACGCCGCACATGTAAGACTCGAAAAGGCTTAGCCGCGGATGCCACGGAGGGGGCTCGGGGCCTACAGCACGCATCGCATCGCATCGCACCGCAAGTCCGCGGCCCCCACAACCGCCGCCCCTCTGGTAACGCTATCTGGCCAGTGCCGTTGCGCGCCGCGTCGCCCCTTAACACCTCGCGTCAGCTCGATTCGTACATTCCCACCCACCCGTTGTCCATCCATCCCTGCATTGTTACGTAACGACGACCACAGCGCATACACCCCACCCCACACCGCTGCCCTGCCCCAGCCCACCTGCACGTGCTGCAGCTCGAACCTGTCGTCCCCCCCGGCGCACAGCACCTCCTCGCCGCCGCCCTGCCAGTGGACCGTCCAGCTGCGGCCGCGCGTGGACGTGGCGACCAGCGTGCCCACCTGCGGCCGGCCGCCGGACGACACACACACACACACACACACACACACACACACACACACACACACACACACACACACACACACACACACACACACACACACACGACGGGATTGGGCGGGATTGGGCGGCGGGGAAAGGGTAGGAGGCAGGAGGTCAGGAGGTGAGGCGGTCATTCGGACCGGCCACAGGCGAGGGTGGAACAGGGGTCCAGCTGGCGTTGGTGCGTGTCGGGTTAGGTGCCGCTTATGTGCGTACTACAGCCCTGCCAGGCGCGCATGCGATGCGTCTGGGTTGGGCTCTGCGTTTGCCTGCCGCGTGTGAGAGTGCCGGTGGCGAGCTGACTGGCTCGGCGCCTCTCAGGACCTGCCTTGCCGCTAGGATCTCGGGCGAACGGGCCATCTGGACCCATATTTATGTTTGGACTGCTATGAAGCGCGTGACCAGCACCACACTTAGGGGCTGGTCCCGTGCGGCGAGGACTAAGGTGTGCAGCAGCTGCTCGGACGAACAGAGGAGCAGCACTGCGGCGGATTTTGCAGGGCAGCTGCAGTTGCTTAGGGCTGCAGGCTGTCCCTTTGGTTGAGCAAGGGGGAACAGCGGTCCCCCACACCCCTCGCCTCGCGGCGTTGAGGTGGTCTTGCGTTGGGGCGGGTAGCGCCCCTGGCCAGCGTCGGCCCGGAGATGTAACACCACACACACACACACCGGCCCCGCCACAGGTGCAGGATGAGGCTGGTCCATCAGACCAGCCCCCAGCTGCCGTGGCGGGGCCCAGCGGGTTGGCGGAACAGCGCCCTGCCCCAGCATCACGGTCAGCGCGGCGGAGGGCCGCCACGGCCAGCAAGGAGAAGCCCAACCCGGTGCGGGAAGCAGTCCTCACGGCGCCAAGGGGCTTGCGGGCATCTGCCCTAATCCGGGAGGCCTCGCCGCGCACGCACAGCTACCTGGAGCACACCCGAATCGGGCTCAACAACCTGGAGAAGATGGACGAGATGGAGCTAAGCGAGTGGCTGAGGACGCTGCCCATACGCGTGCCTTCGGCCGTCAAGCGTTCGGCGAATGCAAAGAAGCCTAGGCTGAAGAGCCCCCGGAATGAGGAGGAGTAGTAGAAGGGGCTGGCTAGGGGAAGGGGACCGAGGTCTTCTTTGGCTAGCAGTGGGGCTCTCGTAGCTGGTGGGCTGTCTGGGAGTAGGGGTGGGCAGGCACTAGGCGTGGTCCGTTCTGGGGTCTAGGGAGCAGGGCTGTTCGGGTGGCTAGGTGGTAGCTGCGTTTTGTGCGTACTCGCTTCACCAGGTTGCCCAGGCCTGTGTGGATCTAGACATCTGGGCGGACGGCGTATATTGCTTGCTTGTCTTGAGGCCAGTGGCCTGTTGTGACGCTTGTTTTGCTGTCCCGTGCTAGCTGTGTTGGACTGGCTCCCCTGGGGCCTTTGATGGCTTTTGGTTGAGGGGAGCAGGAGGCGCTTTTGTTTGAGGCAGGCACGTTGGCTGCCTTGCGGCGTTTTGGACGGGGCCTCAGGCCCTAGGCTCGCGGTGGTCCCTCAGGGGCCCGTGGGTCAGTGTCACCCTTCGCTCTTTGCGTTGGAGCGGTCTCCTTTGGGGCGGGTAGCGCCCCTGGCCAGCGTCGGCCGGGAGATGTCGTGCAACCACACACACACACACACACACACACACGTCGGCACGGAGATGTAACACCACACACACACACCATCACTTTCGCGCTTACGCTCGTCGTATGCGTTTTCCTTTTCAACACACGCACACACCCCTTGCCGCGGTGTCGCATTCGCATGACGTAACACACCCCTTGCCGCGGCCGTAAGTGCCAGGCTCGTGTACCTCGCCCGCCATGCATGCCGCTCGGCGCTCTGCTGGAAACATCACACCTTCGGGTGTGTATGTCCGTAGAGGCTGCCTTCCCCGTTTCTGGTTCTCTCTTTTTTTTCCAGGCCTCGCGAGCCTCGCGGGGGCCGAGTTTCGGTAGTTTCGGTAGTTTCGTGGCCGGTCGACGCGGTCGTTCGTGGCTGGTAGTCGGTTGGCCTCGGCGGGCCGGGTAGGCAGGCGGGCGGGCCGGTGGGTTTGGCTGGCTCAGCAACTTTAGGTGCAGCCTGTAAGCCGCAGCTGCCTCCGGTTTGGACGTGGCTCCTCTTGTTCCGCGCGCTTGCATGGAGCCCGTTTCGGCCAGCCTTGCGACGTTTAGGCCTCGCGACGTTACCTCTCCCCGCAGCACCAGCTTTCTTTCTTTCTTTTCTCAGCCAGCTGCCTCCAGACGGCGTCTTCCCCTCGACCACCCAGCCCCCTGCCTTGGCGCAAACACCCGTGGATGGTCCTTAGCTTGCCGTACGCGGCGACTTGCTTATCCGCCCCAGGGGAGATCCCCTGATCCGCCCGTTTCGTGGCTCTGGCCGGTCCCGGCCTTTGCACTGCACTATTATGTTAACTCGCATTTTGGCAGCCCCGTGATACTGCAGCTCACACCGAGGCGCTCCTCACCCGCAGGTGTCGCGAACATAGAGCGAGCGAGCGAGCGCGCGAACGCGACTCCTGCACTACCGGTTCTGCTGTCTGGAGGTCAGCCCAGCCCAGCCCAGCCCAGCCCAGCCCAGCCCAGCCCAGCCCAGCCCAGCCCAGCCCAGCCCAGCCCAGCCCAGCCCAGCCCAGCCCAGCCCAGCCCAGCCCAGCCCAGCCCAGCCCAGCCCAGCCCAGCCCAGCCCAGCCCAGCCCAGCCCAGCCCAGCCCAGCCCAGCCCAGCCCAGCCCAGCCCAGCCCAGCCCAGCCCAGCCCAGCCCAGCCCAGCCCAGCCCAGCCCAGCCCAGCCCAGCCCAGCCCAGCCCAGCCCAGCCCAGCCAGCCCAGCCGCCATTGCAGCGTTAAGTCACTAGAGGGCGCCACGTAGTGGGGGCCGGGTAGCGGGTGCTCCGCGGTGGGCGTAGTGGGTTAATGGGCTGCCGGCTAGCTTGTGCGACTGCGAGACTGCTCGCCTGTTTGCCTCGCTCGCCTGCCTCGCCTAGTCTGTTTGCACACACAACAGCTATGCACTAACCGTACGTCGTTACACACACACCTTCGTCCGTAGGTGTGTTCCCATTCCGTCGCGCCCGTCCGCGCGCGGCCGCGACTCCCACACTGCCGGTTCTGCCGTCTGGAAGGCAGCTCAGCTCAGCGCAACTATCACAGCCCAGCCCAGCTTCTAGCGTTAATTTCCTGGCACCGGGATTACTTTGTTGGTTACATAGGCTGCCGGCTAGGATGTTTGTTCTGCATGCATGCCTGTCTCACACTCTTACACTGTCATGCATAGATCTTCTAGATCCTATAAAACACACACCTTCGTTAAGTGCCTGGACCTCAGCTGGATCGTCATGATCGGAGGAATCATGCCCCCACCCATTTTGTCCCAGCCACCCCACCCGAAGTTTTGCCCCCTCCCGCCCATCCCACCCTGAGAAGTAACCCGCCCTCACCCCGGCCACCTCCACCCCCACACCCGCCGCCCCACCTCACGCTTATGAGCTAATGCGTCCGCGCTGAAGTCCTGCGCCCACCACCATTCTCCGTGCAGCCCCGCCCCGCCCGCCCCACCCATCCCCACCGGCACCACCCAGCCCACCTCGGCCCGCAGCTCCGCCTCCCGTTCCGGGTTGGTCCCCTCGGGCGGTCGCCAGTCGTACCCCCGCCGCACCAGCATGCAGGCGCCGCCGGTGAGCTGCGTGACGGGAGTGCCCATGTCAGTGGTCGAGGAGGAGGAGGGCAGCGCCAGGGCCGTGCCCGCGGGCAGCGACTCCACCGGCACGGGCTGCACGGCGGCGCGCTCATACCAGAAGAGCCGGAACGGCTCCTGCAGCGAGCGGACCTGGAACGGGGGGCAGGGAACCACCGGGGGGTGGAGGGTGGCGGTGGCGGGTGTGCGCATGGGAGGGGTGGGGGATTAATCAGTTAGGGGTGGGAAAAGGAGGAGGGATTCAGAACGGCTCCTGCAGCGAGCGGGCCCCTAAGGGAAGAAAGGCGCACGCAGGGGCCGGCCAAGGGGCGGAGGGCGCGGCGGTGGCGGGTGTGCACGGTACGTATGTGCGTCGATCGTGAGTGCAAGCGGCTTGCTCAAACACATCAAGTGTGTGTATGTCTGTGTGGTGTGAGGGGGAGACGGGAGGTGAGGAGCCGCACAGGAGAGGTAGGGGACGGGACGGGTGAGGTAGGGGGCGGGACAGGAGAGGTGGGGGATGGGACGGGAGAGCGGGCGAGAGGACGGACTGGGACCAGATGGGCAGGGACCGCAGGCCGGCGAAGCCTGTCATGGCCCGGGTACATCGCCACATCCACCCCTAACAGCTGACCTATCATGATAAGGTTTACCGCTCCAGTGCCCGGACTCGACAAGAGCGGACAAACCCGTGCCGGACCCGCCGGACCGACCCGTGGGTCGCATTGTCAGCGAGCAAACCACGCCCACTGGTACGTACTCGTGGAGGTCAGCGTGCCCAAATGTCAGCCGCTGGCACACGCATTGAACCCCCTCCTCCTTTTACACCTACCCGGCCCCTTGCTTCATCGGGAAGCAACACGCCCCACCCACCCTCAGCGGCCTGTTGGGGCTCCGGTCGTCGATCAGCACGATGCCGTACTTGCCGGGCGCCAGAGGCCCGTCGGCCGCGTCGTGGAAGGAGCGGTAGTTAGGTGCGGCAGTCACGTAGTCGAACAGCCGGGCCTGCCGGGCGGGGGGGGGAGCGGGGGAAGGCGAGGTGATGCGTGCGTGGGGGCAGGAGATAGCGGGCAGTGAAGGAGGTTGGGCCAGAGAGGACGGGGGTACAGATGGCAGACAATGAGGGAACGAGGTGAGGGACGGGCCGGGACGGGCAGTGAGGGATGCTGGGAAGGTGAGGGATGCGTCCGGGGTCGGAGGCGATGAGGGCAGAGGCCAGGGGCGGGCCGTCAGGGAGGTACGGGAGGGGGCCGGCGGACTACGGGTAGGGAGGCGATGCGGGCTGGTGCCGCCAGGCAGGCCCCGCCCACACTCCTGGGTGGATGGTTGGGGAGGGAGAGCAACCAGGAACCTAGGAACGAGTGAAACGTGCACTGGAATCGTCGTGGCAGCAGCAGCACACAGAGAGGCGCTATCCGTGCTCACAAAGGCTCCGCCCGCCGTGCGCGTCCTGGTCCACCGCGCGCTGGGCCCGCGCCCAACGGCCCAACCAAGACGTAGCCCATGAGTTCTCCCGTCCCTCCCACATCCGCGCCGCGGTCCCGGCCCCGGGCTGCTGAAGCCGCAGCGTGCCGATACCCATACGGTACGTCATCACTCCATGGGTAGCCCGCGTGGCACGCCTTCCGCCGCACCCGCCCCACCTTCCGTATCGTATATGCTAACCACGAGTCCACGACACGACCCCACTCGCTCGAGACCTCCATCCCCCCATACCATCAACGTCACGCACCGGGCGGTCGAAGGGCCCCGGCATTGCCGCCGGCGCCGGTGCCGCCGGTGCCGTGGGAGCGGGAGCTGGCGACGCCGGAGCCAGCGGCGGCGCCAGCCACGGCGGCGGCGACGGTGGAGCCGGCCTGCGCGAGGGCGTCCGCAGCCCTCCCGTCTCCGCCTGCTCGTCGTACTGGTCGTGCGTCATGCCCAGCTGTTCAAGCAGTTCGGTGATGACCCCCTTGACCGTCCACGCGGGCACCAGCGTCTTGTGGGGCAGGCGCTCCTCTGTGGTTGGGGGGAGGAGTGCAAGGGCGAGATTTTGACGAGGCATTCGATATGGGACAGTGGGTTTGGCAAAGGGAGCCTACTAGCATGCATGCAGGGTGTGCGGTCCAGACAACGGCACAGCGCAACGCGCAGGGGGCAGCAGGCATCTATCTCATCGGGGCCCATGGTCGGGGCAGGCACCGTAACGGGGCAGACAACGGGTCGCCGGAGACAGGAAGTTGGGCGGTGCGGGGCGGGGCGCGCCACTCACTGGTCATGGGGTCCTCATCCTTGCTCTGCAGCCAGGCTTCAATGACGCTCCGCTCGTACGTGTGGCCCGTGGCGGTGCTGACGGGGTCGCGCATGATGGTCTGCGTGGGCGGCGAAATGCGGGGACGCGCGCGGGGGGAGTAGAGACTGTAAAGCTGTCTCAGGGGCGGCAGCGGGAGAGGGGAGGGCAGGGCAGGGCGAAATATGTGGCAGCGTGGCAGCCGCCGGGAGCGCGGGAGCAGAAGGGGAGTCAATGGTCGCGGCACCCATGTGGCCCCCGGTAGCCCCGGCCTGCACCCTGCGCCATGCGCTCCTGCTCCTATTTCGATGGCGCTCAGCGGCTGCAGCCCTTGTAGCCCCATGCGTGTCAGTGAGCCCTGGCGACTGGCCGCACCTGGGTGATGGGGCACATCAGCGATCCGGGCAGCCGCATCGGCCGCAGGTCCTGCGGAGACGGCGGCACCACCAGCGGCTGCGGCGGCGGCGCAGCGAAGGAGGGCCGTGCAGGAGATGCCGCCTCCTCCGCCGCTGCCAATGGCGTCGGCGTCTGCTGTGACGGGGACGGCGGCGCGAAGAGCAGGGCCTCTGCCACCCGCTCCAGCAGCTCCCGGTCCCGCCGCCCGAACAGCGCACCGTCAGCCGCGGGCTCCTGCTGGCCGCTCATGGCCGACAGGTCCAGCACCTCGGACACCAGCAGCCAGCGAGACTGCATGCGGGATGTTTGGGTACATATACCACCATGGAACCGCGCACGAGGCAACAGCAGGTAGAAATAATGTGGAACGACGGAAGACCGGGAACGGGGTTCCCCAGGGCAGTTACGCAGGAGCAGCAGCAAGCGCCTGCCTGCCTGCCCGCCCTGCCTGCCCTTCCCGCCCCTGCCCGCCCGCACCTCGGCCCCGTGCAGCATGTCTGCGGCGATGCCCGCCTGCTCCAGCGCGCGATTCAGCACCGCCTCCACCTCCAGCCCCGCCGCTGCGTCGCACATGTCCTCCTGCAGGCCCCGGTACCAGGTTGCCCCCAGCTCCAGCGCCTGCTCATCAAGGCGAGGGGCCACGGGTCCGGGGATGGGCGGAAGGGCGGTTAGGGGGTTATCATGGGTGCAACAGGGTGGCGACAGAGCGGGCGCCGCGCACCGGCCCATTCATGCATGCCCCCTGGCTGGCTTCCGTTCGTGAAGCGAAACCAAGCGCCTGCTGCCCGGCGGCCCGCAAAGGCCGCCGTGCCGGCGCCGCCCACCCCGGCGCCCACGCCAGCCAAGGCGACAGAGGCGACGTCCTTCCCGGGAGCGTCGCAGGCGGGTCCGTCAAATCACTACACCGCAGCGCCTGGCCCCGGCCGACTGCCCCTACAGGATGTGGGTGCGGGGTTGCTCTACGCACGCAAGCTGCCGTACGCACGGCCTTACACACGCACGCAAGCTAACAGGTACAAGGGCATCGCGGTTCGGTCCGGCAAGTAAACCATGCCGCACCGCATGCTCCCGCTCCTCCTCATCATCCTACTGCGCAATCCACATCCGCCCGCCAACCTGCCACCGGGAGCCCAGCAAACCTCGGCGCACCTGCAGCCGCACTTCCCCCAGGCGCTGTGCCGCCCGCTGGATGCGGTCGCGGCCGTCCGCCTCCACCGCGATGGCCTCCGCGTCCGCCGCCCCGCCCAGCGCCTCCAGCGCCTCGCCGAACCTGGCCAGGACGCCGCGCAGCCGCACCAGCAGCGGGCCTGTGGGAGAGGGGGCGGGGCGCGAGGGAGCCGGGCGGCACCTCGGGTAGAGAGCGCTGGGCAAGTATGCATTGGCGTGCGCCGGCGGCGCTGTACGCTGCGGATCGATGTTGCGGTCCGACAGGAACGACAGAACAGACGCAAGCGAGGGCAGTTGGACGGGGACGAAAGAGTGGAACGAGGCACGGTGCCCAAGGGGCCGGCCCAAAAGCAAACGCAACGTCAGGGCTGTGCGTGCCCATGGACGGGCCAGCTGCCCCAATGTATGCTTGGCTTGCGGGCGGGGATGAGCCATGGCTGGCCCTATGGCCTGCCTGCCTGCCTGCCAGCCGCCAGCCAGTAATCCAGCCCTCCCGCCAGCCTGGCTATCTTAAACGTTTTTTCAAAAAAACACCCCTTGCTGTGGACATGATTTACGAAAAATGAGAGGGTAAACTTGATCCGGACTTGGGAAAAATGAGGTTCTGATAGGCCACGTATCGTCGTCAGCCACACGAATTCCAGGGTCCGCAAACAGCCCAAAACGTACGGGTCCGATCCCATCTGCCGCCAATCATGGACGGCCGCGGCAACATCTTACAAGGCCCCTACTTGGATGGGTGCCCAGGTGCTCAGTTCCGATTCATCCATTAACATCGGTTTCGTGGTGATCCTGATGGGCGGTGAAATATCAGGTGCTTATGTGTGTGATGATTCGGTTTTCGTATTGCACCACTGACAGCACCCCTCGATATGTTTACGAAAACGGCACGGTCCCGTGGGGGCGAAATCGTCCCCAGCCAAACGAATTTCGTGGCCTCCGGAGGAAGGGGAAACGTGCGGCCTGACGAATCCCCAAAATGGAAGATAACCAGGCTGCCTCCCGCCAGCCAGTCCCTCCCCCACGCCCCCGTCCTGTCCCGCCCCGGCCCCCGTCCCCCGGCCCCTGCAGGGAAGCGCCCACGCACGCACCCTTGACGAGCAGCGCCGCGACGGGCCCCAGCGCCACGGCCGCCTCCGCCTCGTGGAGTGTATGGAGCAGCGACTCGACGTGTTCCCCCAGCGGGAACTGGGGCGGGGTAAAAAGTAAAAGGGTATGAATAAGACTGAGCTAGGCGACAGCAGCGTTTGTCCCGTCCGGCTTAGCCGGTCCTTGTCGGAAGTAGGGAGGGGGGCCCGCACGTGGTGGATTGCCAGGGCGGCGGCGGCCGGGGGGGGGGGGGGGCGGGTGAGGGGCCAGGGTGGCCTTTCCTTGAGCTAGCTGGGCGGGGGGGAGGGCCAACGATTCCCGTGGGCCGCGCCTGTTAAATGATCTTTGCAAACTGCCCCAATTCATATCGAGCCAGCTCCGATTGTCGCGCCGCAAACTGTTGGCTGCACAGAATTGGACACTGCGAAGCCGAAAAGCAAGTCAGGGATGTAGTTATTCGTTGTAGGCGTGCGTGCGTGGATAGGGGCGCTCGTGGCGTCACGGTACCCTGTCCCAAAATGCGATGAGCTCAATGAATCCTGATGTACCCGGTCCCGACAAGTAACCCCACGTACGATGACGCGTGTTCCTACCCGCCCCACCCGACCTCCCATGGCTGACACAACGACAGGCACGCCGTCCTCCCAAAATCACCTACATTACCATTTCTTCCTAAGATTTCAACATTTGGGTCGGCGGCGATCAGCTGCTGGACCTCTTCGATGTCGCTTAGGGCAGACAGTAGCTCGGCCCGGTCTCCGTCCTCCAGTAACAGCGTTCTATTAAAACGCTCCACTGCGTTGCTCGAGGTGGATACTGCTGCAGCAGCTGCCATTGCGACCAATAGCTTGATTGCTTGAGCTCCAAACGACTGCTGCTGCTTAGGACGGCGTCGCACCCGCCGGGGATCCGCAATTTGCCATTAATGCCGAGCTACGGTCATTGTGCTAGATGTTGAGAGTACTATCCGGACCATGAAAGGGTCTAGCCACACAATCCAACGTACGACTAGGTTGTTAATGGACTTCTCTGCTTATCCTTGTGCTTCCGTCGCCTACACGCACGCCGAGCTACAAGCAAATCTAAATCTATCGGGCCCTCGTTCACCACATTGTGCGAGCGACCAGTGCAGATGAGGTAGGAGCGGGGCGACGTACGAACGCCGGCCGACACCAACAATGATTATCGATGTCACAATATCGGTCTTATTCCTAACAGAATTTGTCTCTCACCATGTAAATAGCCCCATTTCTATCCGAAACCATCCTAGGAAGCCTGCCTCCGTACATACATGCATAATAGACCGGACTACTGGGCCGCTCTCGCGGGCTGCTGATCGACGCCGCGCATCCAGGGCGAGCGTATAAGAAGTTCGTTGCGTGTGACTCCGGCGTGACTGTCTTTTACTGTCCCACTCGCCCCCCTCGCCGCAGGTCGACCCGAAACACCCCACCTCTCGCCGCGCCACGCCCATGCTCTCTTGCTTCTCAGCCGGCCTCTCGCGCCCATCGCGGCGAGCGGCGCGATGGGCGACCCAGCGGGGTACAATAACATGATGAGCACCCCTCCCCCGCATGTGTGTGGATGGTGCGGGATTAGAAGCCGCGAAGCCCTTGAGTGCCACCCCTTTGACCGCTCGGGAAACCACACTCCACTCCACTCCACTCCATTCCACTCCACTCCACTCACCGGCATGGCTCAGTAGCGGCCTTTGACGCATATGTACGCCCGCCCCCTCTCCGACTCTGCCCTCCTCTCCGCAGGACCTCCCGCAGGACTCCCGCAGGACTCCCGCAGGACTGCGGCCCTCCTCCTCCTGCGGAGGAGGAGAGAGGCGCCCTCCCACCACCCTGCGGGCGGCGGGAGGGCGGGCGCGCCCATGATGCGTCGGGAGGAGGAGGTCGAGGCGGGTGTGGAGGTAGGTGTGGGGGATGGAGGGAGCGGGATGGCGAGGGGTACGGCCCCTCTCCCGCCCGCAGGGAGGGCGGGCGCGCCCCCGCCGACTCCGGTCATCGCGCAACGACTCCAGCAGCGATGACGGGCCAGGCTCTATTGACCGCCCCGAGGGCGCCATGGTACCGGGCAGTACCATTGCTCTTGCCATTGCCGTGCCATCGTACCATGGCATGGGCAGCCGTACGACCGCACACAGCCGCGGGTCCTCGCCACGATGCCGACGCGCCGCTGTTTCGGCGGCGGCTCGCTGGCCACCTCTGACGCGCCGTCAAGGTGTCGAGCAGGCTGCCCGACGGCAGGACAGCGTCGATGCTCAGGGCCCTGGCGCCTGACAGGGCCTTGTAGAAATCCTCACTCTTCGGTGCGCATCTTGAGCGGGCAGTTTCCGGGCAGGGTGAGGGAGGCCATGCTGTAGCCCTTGGCAGCCATCGCCTCCACCAGGGCGCTCCTGCGCACGAGGCGAGACAAGAGCAGAGAAAGACACGTGAACTCATGCGACGGCGGCTCATATGGGGCGCATGCGACGGCGGCTCATACGGGGCGCATGCTACGGCGGCTCATATGGGGCGCATGCGACGGCGGCTCATACGGGGCGCATTCGACGGCGGCTCATATGGGGCGCATGCGACGGCGGCTCATATGGGGCGCATGCGACGGCGGCGCATATGGGGCGCATGCTACGGCGGCTCATATGGGGCGCATGCTACGGCGGCTCATAGTGGGGCGCATGCGACGGCGCTC
>LSYV01000392.1:0-10058 GCA_001584585.1 Gonium pectorale | reverse complement strand
ATACGGGACGGGAGTATTGCGGCAGCTGCGGACGGAGGTACACGTATACATGCATACGCGTGTGTGTGTGTATGCAGCTAGGGCGCGCGGCTACCGGGGGGCTGCTGGTTGGCTGGTTGGCTGGCTGGCTGGCTGGCTGGCTGGGGGATGATGAGCGACCGAGCGGTGGATGGGCGGTCGAGGCAGGGTTGGCTGCAATTGCGAAGCTGCGTACCAGCTAGCGCAGTGCAAGGCCTGTGCACCAGCATCGCAGCCACCCACACTGAACGAACCAATAAGCAAACGTGTTCCCATGTTTTTGTGTGGAAAGGTTACAGGCGGAGAGCGAGGCGCGAAAGGGCGCAGAAAGGGCCCATGCACGCCTCCCCATGCCATGTGTATGTGCCGTACGCACCCACGCAGACCAACTTGTACTACGCAGTCCAGGGCATCGATTCGCAGTACCTGTGCGCGGAGGAGCTGTCGTACGAATGTACGACGACGCTGGGCGTCGTCGGCTGCATGACGCTGCGCCTGAACGGCGGCGCGCCGCCGCCGTCGCCGCCGTCGCGGCCACCCGCGACGTCGTCGCCGCCACCATCCCCGAGCGGCGGCTTGGAGTCAGCGCCGCCGTCGTCGTCGTCCTCTTCGGGGGCGCAGCTGGTGCCGTCGGGTGGGGGACGCGGCGGATCCGGAGCTCCGATGGGCGCCGTTCTGGGCGGCGCAGTCGGGGGAGGTGAGTAAAAGCCGGCGGGCGGTCATGGTGGGTTGACTAGCGGGACCTCCCCCCCGCCCGCCCCCGCTCGGGGGAAGGACGGCGGTTGAGGACAACAACGGCCACCGTTCGGCTTGGCCACGGACTGAGTACTTCCACTACTACCCCCTTCTCCCCCCGGAGGCGGAGGGCCGCGAGTGAGACCACAGATGGACATACACACGCAAAGCCCATGCCATCCAGCCAGCCATCCAGCCATCCAGCCGCTCCTTTAGCTACCTCTTTTCCATAGCGCTTCTACAAGCATACAAACACACGACACCGCATGTTCGTGACGAGCACCGGACGTGCAAATATGCAGGTCTCGTGCTGGCGGCCGTTGCGGCAGCGGCGGCTGTGATCGTCCGGAGGCGGCGGCTGCGGCGGCACGGGCGGTATTCGGAGGAAGAGGGCGAGGCCCCGGCTGGAGTGGGGAAGCAGGCCCTGAAGAAGGGAGGGCCGTCGTCGCAGGGGCAGCAACAGCCACCTGGCGGGGCGGAGCCTGGCCCAGGGTCCGGCGGGCCTGCGGGTGTGGGAGGCAGGCGGGGCCTCCCGGCGATCGTCGAGGGAGGAGACCAGGATGCGCATCATGATGATGGCCTCAGGTAGGGAGCACAATAGCCCAGCATGCATGGGCGAGCAAGATAGAGCATGAGTGACTGCACGCTGCGACCCGATAGACGACGGCAGGGCGCGCGATCAATTACGCATGCACACAGACCTGTTAGATAGCTTCCTCACCAGTGTGTTAGTTGAGCACGCCGTTTCTGATCACGCGTGTGCGTAGGTGTGTGTTTTGCGATGGCGCACGTACCCGGACATGCACGTACCCGGACATGCACGTACGTTTGTACCGCCTGCCTATCAAACGGGGCGGCCAACTGCTGCCTGCAGCGCAGGTGGACTGCAGATAGATGACCTGCCATGTGCCGTGTACAGCCAACACACACCCTATCCGCCTGCCGAATGAACTATCTAACCCAACCGCAAGCAAGTACACGTATGGCATGAGCCAGCCACGAACCCACCCGACGTACGGTGCGGTGCGTACGCATACATGCACGCAGGAATGGTCATGACGATGAGCCGCGCCAGCGGGGTGGCGGCGCGCGGAATGAAGCCGGCGGCGGCGGGGCGACCGCCGTGCTGCTGTGCGACTGGCACAACCCCTCGCCGCACGGCACCGCCTCAGGGGCGGGCAGCCTCCGCCTGGCGGTCTCTCGCTCCTCCAGCAGCGCTGCGGGGACCGCTGCTCTCGGCAACCTCCGCACAGCCATGAGCCCAGGTCCGTGTGGCGCGCGCACGGCCCCGCCCCGCCCCGCCCCACCCCGCCCTGATGGTAGATAGCTGCTTGCGATGCCATGATTGCGATTGTCAGTGGCCCCGGGCGCGTGTGTTCGTGCCCGCACACGTACGGGTGGAGTTCGTAGCCAACGCCCGACGCACATACAGCAGGCGCAGGGCGCCCGCGAACGCACGAACGCACGCACGAATGCACGTATGGTGGATGGTGCTGCAGCTGCTGGGGTATGTACCATAGATTCCACCATACATCGTATCAGCAGCCGCATGCAGCCGCGCGCGCCCTCTTGAGAAGGTCCCACGTACGCACAGTAGTCCACCCATGGACGGGTTTCTGGCGGCGTCCTTTTGACGAGCTGTATGGACCTGGACTGGCCGCAAATTAGCTGCAGCTAGATAGAGTACAGTACCTACACACGACACACACACACATACGCACACATACGTACACATCCCACCCCCTCCCACCCCATCCCACCCCACCCCACGCACGTCATATACAAAGCTTGTACGGTACAGCCCATCCGCACCATTATACGATTGCCGCCTGTCCACCCGCCCAATCCACCTCCTGCTGTGACCGCCGTGTATACGCCTGGTGCTCGCTCGCAAAGCAGTCCTCCCGACGGCAACGACGTTTGCAAGCCCGGCAGCGGTGGATGGTGTGGGCGGCAAGGCATCCGGGTCGCCCAACGACGGCGCGGCAGCCATCCCGCCGTGGGGCAACAGCTCCGCCTTCCGACATTCCTCCATCGGCACTGGCGGGGAGTCCCTGATCGTAGTGCTCAGCCCCACCACGCCCACCCGGCCCGACCTTCACATGCTGATGAGCGGCAGCGGCGGGTTGGTGACCCACGGGTCGGCCTCTGCGGCGGCGTCCTCCTCCGTCTCCTCATCAGCGGCCTTCGAGGTGGAGCTGCTGTCCACGGTGCTGGGCAAGGGCGGCTTCGGGCGGGTGGTGGAGGGCCGCTACCGCAGGCAGCTGGTGGCGGTGAAGCTCATACTGGACGACTCGCTGGGCGCCTGGGGCTTCAAGACGTCGACGGCTGGGGGTAAAGCCGGCGCCGCTGACGCTAGCGGCACCAGCCAGTACCACAGCGCAGTGGAGAGCGGGCAGCAGCAGGCCAAGGGGGCGGCGGCGGGGCCGGCAGACAACGGCACGACGTCTCACCTGGTGGAGGCGCTGCGCGCTGAGGTGGAGGTGCTCGGCCGCTGCGCCCACCCAAACATCATCACGCTGCTGGCCGCCTGCCTGACGCCGCCGCGGCTTTGCCTGGTGATGGAGCGAATGGACACCAGCCTCGACAAGCTGATTTTCGGCAGGCCGCCGGGTCAGCTCATTCCGCTGGAGGAGGCGAGTTGCCTGGGCTGATGGAGGACGGCGATCTATCTGAGATGGAAAAAATGAGTAGATGGGGGCCGGGGCTTGCCAGATAGCTAAGCTGGTTGATACACCGTGCGTGTATGAAGCTATCGGTGACTGGCCCCGTGTTGCTGCCCGCCGTCAGCAAACAAGCGCTCGTTATTAGATAGATCAGGCCTCATCGATATCATCGATCACCCGCCGAATCATCGATCGCCCGCTGCGTGAAAATTGTTTTGACTTCCCCTTCCCGCTGCCGTGCCGTGCCGTCCGCTGTCGTACGCCGTGTACGCCCCGTACGACAGGTTGTGTCCATCGCGATCGACGTGGCTCAGGGCCTCGAGTACCTGCATCCCACGGTCGTGCATCGAGACCTCAAGCCGGGGTGAGGGCCGGGATACGATGCCTCGGCCTGTGCGCGTGTGTGTTGAATATGCGTGACAGCGTGTTGTTGGGGTGCGTGGGTTGTCTGCGCTGTCTGTCCGTCCCTCCGGCCGTGATGATGAGCAAGCGTGCTTGGGCGGTAGGCTCCCGCGGGAGCGGCCGCTCCCGGTCTCGCCCCATGCACCATTTTCTGCCCTGCACTCGCTCACCGCGCCCCACAATTCAAATTAATATAGTATACGTTGTTATTGCGCCCTGTCATGCATCGAGGCGTGTGTATGTCAAGGGGATGGGCTGTGGTGCGGTGCGGTGAGGACTCCATCTGATATCGCCAGGGTCCTATATATACACCGCCCACCACCATGGCGTACCTCGCTCCCGGGCGTACCTCCTTAAATTACGCAAGAGCTATGCTTGTTATTGGTATTATTGTTATCATCACCGCCCACCAATGCGGCGCACCCCCCATAAAACTACCCCATTATGAGCTGCGCCAGTGCCCAGCGCCCACCCACTCTGTCCGGCGCCGGGCACATCAGCTTAGTGCATTCATTCGGGTCGGTCTGCCTTGCCTCCGCAGGAACGTGCTGGTCAACAACCCAGGCAGCCCCCACATGGTGGCCAAGCTATCGGTGAGCCTCGCGCGCATCGCAGCTAAACAGGACCCAGCACGCATGCACTAAATCTGCTGCTGGGCATCTTCCCATCCACGCATGCATGTACGCATTCCACCAACCCAATGCCAACGCCATGGCCGACCCGGTTCGGCCGCAGGACTTTGGGCTGTCCCGCCTGCGCGACACGATGGCCATGTGGACCGAGAACCCCGAGGTCGGCACGGTGAGTGGCCTGCCGTACTGCCGTACTACCGCCGTACTCCCCCCGTACATACTCTGCCGCCGTACAACCCCACTCCCCGAGGTCGGCACGGTGAGTGGTCTGCCGTACTGCCGTACTGCCGTACTACCGCCGTACTCCCCCCGTACATACTCTGCCGCCGTAAAACCCCACTCCCCGAGGTCGGCACGGCGAGGCATTACGTACGTTGTGTGGCACGCGCAGCACACGCACACGCAGCGCGCTGCGCTGGAGGCGCTGATGGTATGCATGCGCTCCGCATCATCATACATAATCAGTCGCAAGCTCGCAACCTGCTGCTGGTCATCCATGCATATGCATGTATGGCCGGTACGGATGTACCGGTATGCATGGGGGACTCTATCTTCAGCTCGCTCGATTGCCTTGTGTGTGTGCGTCGTTGGGGTGATGAAGTAAGCAAGGGGGCCCCGTACGTGTCCACCGTCAGACTACTTGCGACTCACCCACTCACGCTCGCCCACCTCTGGGCGGCCCTGGTCTTACCTTCCTGCGATGCTGGGCGGGTACTACCCTGCTGGGTCCTTGTCCAATCCCTGGCATGCATACCCCGCCCTGGTGTTCCTTGGTCCCTACGCCCTTGTCCCTGCTCCCTGGATGGCCCCGGTCGGTTAATAACCCACCTGCCTACCCTTGCTTCCTCGCTTCATTCCGACACCCCTACACATTTACCTCGTGTTTGTTGGTGCTCCACCCGGATCTGCACTACCGCTGTGGCACACGCACTACTCGGTGTGCGACAGCCTGAGTACATGGCGCCAGGTGAGCTATATCTATGTATCGAGGACCGCAGATAGAGCACACCACATGCATGCAGCTAGATAGCAGTTGCTTGCTTACTTGCTTGTTGGCTGGTTTCCTGAGGGAGGGAGGTGGCTTGTGCGCTTGCTTGAGAGGGCAGCAGCTACGGTAGTGGCGCCCGTATGATTCATTAGAATGAGGCATGCTGGGGCAGACACATGTTCTGGGGGCATATGCAGGGCCGTGCGTGGACGCCGGTAGTGTTCACAGCAGCTGCGAGTGATCGAGGCAGGAAGATAGAGCGAGATAGGGCCGTGAGCAAGAGGCCACATTTGTGATTGCCGCACCATCATCAGCAGGGCGGGCTACGCGCGGCTGCCTACCTCCGCGCGTATGCCTACCTCCGACCAAGCACTATACTAGAGCCACTACTCCCTTGTGACGACGGCAACACGCACCTTGCTTCCTGCTGTGTGATACAAATGCCCAGCTGACTGCCGTACGCGCCCTCTCCCGTTGCCGTACACACCTCTTCAGAGCTGTACGCCGTGGACAACAACATCGTGACGCACAAGACGGACGGTGGGTTGCTTGGTTGCCGGATGGGTGGGTGTGGCGGGTGGGGCCGGCGGGTAGGTAGGGCGCACGCACGGGATGGATGTTCTTCTGCTGGGTGGCGGGTTCGTTGCCGCCGGGCGCGGGGGCCGGACGGAAGATAGGACAGGGTGCACCCTGTTGCGGCTTGGATATGTATCGACTGTGTAAAGGCGGGCGGAGGCCCCTGAATAATGGAAGTTAAAGACCAACCAACCAAGGGGCAGCTGCGTGCCAGGTCGTCGCCACCGGGCGGGCCATACATCGGGCCGGCTTGAGGCGGCGGCTTGCTTGCTAACTTGGGGCGCGCGGGCCCCGTGGAATCTATCTGGATTACCGGTAGCTAGGCGGGCGGAACCTACTTCCTCTATCTTCGGGGTCCCTGACTCCCGACCCCGCACGTCTCACCCCTCCCGCCCCGCCCGCCGCCCCGCCCCCCCCCCCCGTCTATCTCCACCCCACCGCCCCGCCCGCAGTGTACAGCTTCGGGGTGCTGCTGTGGGCGATGCTGTCCGGGAAGCGGCCCTGGGAGGTACGCCGGCGGGCCAAGTGGGGGGGAGGGCGTCTACGGAGCCGTAAGCGCCGGGCGCATGTAGCGGGTTGGCAGCAACCGCACATAAGAGAGCGCATGTGGTGGTGGTTGGGGGGGGCAGCGGCCTATGATGGAAGCTGCTGCCTTGCCCCAGCTCGCTCGTTGAAGATAGAGTCTCAGTTTGCGTGCCCGAAATGAAGCCGATTTGCGTGCCCGAAATGAAGCCGGTTTGCGTGCCCGCCCTCCTGTGGGCCATGCTGTCCGGGAAGCGTCCATGCATGGGAGGTGGGCGATCGGTGCCCTACCCTCGCTCGTTAAACCTCGTCATTCGGCATGCCTGAAGCGAATGCAAGCGTGCGGGCGCAAGTACTGTGGGTCAGTTCCCCAGGCAAAAGAACGTACGGCGACTGACCGTTCAAGTGCCCACCCCACCCCGCCCCAAGCCAATCCCATCCCTCCCCGCTACTCGCTCAACAGGGCCTCAAGATGGTCGTCATTGCCTACAGGTTTGTTTTCATTCAGGCTTCGGGGCGGGGGAGGGCGGGTGTGGCCGTGCCGCCATACATGCGTGCACCGTCTGCTGAGAGCGACGCCACGTACGGCACGAACGCCACGTACGGCACGACGCCACGTACGGCGGTCTCATAGTGGTACGGCGGCAACCCTACCTGACGTGGACCCTGCGTGTGTGCTGTCATTTCCACGCCGCCACCCCGCCCTCCCGATCCCCCGACCACCCCGCCCTCCCGACCCACCTACCCACGCTCGCGCCGCAGGGTCAACGTCCAGAAGGCGCGGCCCCCGCTGGACGCCATCCCGCCCGCCCGCCTGCCGCCCAAGCTGGCGCGCCTGCTGCGGCAGTGCTGGGACGCCGCGCCCGACCGCCGGCCCGCGGCGGCGGAGCTGGTCAAGGAGCTACTGCTGGTGCGGGAGCAGGTGCGGTACGGCACTGATGCGGGCGCGGTGTGTACGGCGTGTGCAATTGTGCGTACGGCGTGTACGGGAGGGCACTCTGCAGCCTGTGTGGCCGGGGCATGAGGCGACGGCCTAGCTAGTCAGTCACATGCTGCCGGTGCGGTTGCCGGACCCGATCGAGGTGAAAGTGTACGGGAGGTAGGATCTAAAATACGCATAAATACATCCGCCGTAAAGATCCCGTGCCTGAAAGTCTTTTTTAGGTGCGTGCGACCTGGCTGGCCTAATGTTGGCCTCCACCGCCCTCGCGCCCTCCCCACGCTCATTCACTCATCGTTCGTTCGCAGAGCGCTCGAGGGCCCGCTCCAACCGCTGCGGAGTAACCGGCTGCGTCATCAGCGGATGGACACGGGGGGGCGTCAGTGGCGGCCACGGAGCCAGCGGCTGCGGCCGCAGCCGCAGCCGGCCCTGCAGATAGACCCACGGGTCGGGGCGGCTGTTTAGGTTGTGTCCGGGCCCAGCCGCCGTTGCAGTAGTTGGGATGGCTGCCTGGCTGCCCCGCCCTTCCTTCACGATAGTATACAGTATCATACGGGCACCCTAGAGGAACAGCCCTGGGGACCTGTAATGTTGACGTGCGTGGGTGTGGTGGGGCGGCGTTGGGTTGGTGGGCGAGGGTAGGTGGGCGGGGCCGAGGACCCCTGGTGACGTACGGGCGGCATGTTTTGTGATGTAACGCTTCGGCGGGGCGTCCGTTCGTAACGCTGACCAGGTGTGCGCAACGTACGCAGCAAGAGCTGTCCAAGCAATGGGTGACAAATGTTTTGGCCGTGTGTGGACACGCCATTGTACGGCAGGCACGGTACGGCAACTTGCGAATCATCTTGCTTCCTAGCACCGGACCGTGGCAGGCCCAAAGAGGGGCTCAGTGCGGGTCTGTGGCTCTTCTCCCAGCCTCGGAAGATAATGCGCAACAGCGCAAGGGGTGTTATGATCCCTCAAAGTTTGGCCTTTCCCGGACTCAGCCGGGTGGCGCGGCTCCCTTAGTACATCGTACCTGAGTGGCATGATGTAAAACATGGCTCCCTAATTGCAGTGTTTCCTGTTTGTAAAACGACACAATCGGGTACGGTCCCGCCCGGCAAAGTGTATGCCGTCATGATGTCATGTACCTTGCTTCATCCCCGTCCATGCTCCACAATGGTCCGACAGTGCACTAGTAGTTTCGGCTGGTCTTGTGCCAGCTCCGAGACCTACGGGAAAACTGGTCTGCTGGTGAAGAACCATTATGACATGACTTTGCCGGCCACTGCGAGCGGAGCTGGTCATCCGCCCCGGTCGCGGTAAGGAGGTCTTCTTGTGAGGGGAATCGTGTTTGGGCCAGCGGGCTGGGCTGGGCTGGGCTGGGCTCGGGCATCCTGATCTGGTGAAGAACCATTATGACATGACCCTTGGCCCGCAAGTCCTAGTCCAGTACGTAGCTGCGCGCTGTCAGAGATACCACACGGGCCGCCGTCCGCACCCGCACCCGCCTCCGCCGGCATGGGGCGGCGGGGGCAACGCCCATGGGTGGGTGGGTGGATGGGCACGGCGGCGGTGTGCTTACGGTCGATGCTCGGAGGCGCGCGGAGAGCGCCCGCAATCAGCCACCGCCGCGGCGGCCTGGCAACCACCTTCACCGACCCGGCCCGGCCGGCCCTCCTTTTCTACAGAGCCCGCCGCCGCCCGGGCGCACGCCGCCACCGCTGCAAGCGAAGATACGGTACTGGTGCCGGTGCCGGTGCCTGCCGCTGCTTCAGGCGCGTTCCGCCCCGGCCCTCCGCCCTATGCGCTCCTCGAACCCACCAAACCGCTAACTCCCCTCTCCACCTCTCCCTGACGCCCACGTCAGGCCGCCGCCGTGCGGTGCAGCTCCCTCCCCCTACAATGAATCCGGAACCCCCCAACACACACATACACCGGCCAGGTTGTTTTGTCGCTTATAGAAATGTTTTGTCGCTTACAAAACTGTTGTGAGCACACCGTCACGCATACGTAAAGCACACACACCCTGCGTCACGCCGCCGCGGTGCGGTAAAGCTCCCCGAAAAGCCGCGAGCGCAGCGCGTCGGGCGGACCCGCAACGCAGTCGGCGGCGGCCAGGTCGGCGGCGGCGGCGTGGAGGGGGTGGCCCGGGGCCAGGCCGGCCCAGCCCAGCAGGGCCTCGGCGGCGGCGGCGGCTGAGAGCGCGGCGGCCAGCGCAAAGAGCTTGGCGGCGCACGCCTCGGCGCCGGCGGAGGGGGACTAGGGTGTGGGGGGCGGCGGCGGTGGGCAAGGGAGGTCAGTGAGTTTGGAAGGCATTCTCAGTAGAGAAGCACTGGGGCCGCACTCCTCCCCCGGGGGGTGGGGGCGGGCGGCGGGGGTGCAGCTGGCGGGCAGGACTGGGGAGATGATCGTGGGGGTTGGCGGCGGGGGAGGGGTCGCCCTAGGCGGGAGGGCGGGGGGTCCATTCAGGGAAGGAGGGGGGGCGCGACCGTGGCCGGGGCTGCTGTGTGGTAAGGCGCTCTGAACAGTCAGCAGTGTCGGCGGCGGCGGAGGACAGGAGCCCCCGGGCGGAGCTCGGTACGGGGTGGGGGGTA
>LSYV01000389.1:0-12976 GCA_001584585.1 Gonium pectorale | reverse complement strand
ATTCTGATAACACGGTTGGTACCCGTCGTAAACGATCTGGTGACACCTGGAGACATGATATGGCTATTCTCCAACAAAAGCTGGATACTGATGGGGCCATGCTTGGGGTTACTGATATGAGGGTTGCTGTTCAAGTTCTGAACAAGGTGTGTCTGTGTTGGCAGTCACTGCGCTGTCACATTTCATTTAATAACATACACCTTTTACTGCAGCTTTTACACGACCAGCATCGGACCGGAGATGTTGTAGTCATCGACCCAGATGTATCTACATCACTCATGCCCCCGGAAAATGAGATAACTGGGGAGCCTGTCAATCTTCCAAGTGTGGCAGGCTACACATACCGGTTTGTCCGACCACTACAAATGCACCGCATATGCGGCTATGAAAAGCAGGCACGTTGAGTTTATGGTGTCTGACAGAGATGAATGTTTTCAAAAAGAAAATTATCTACTTATTTTGATCTGCCATTCACAATTTGTTACGTTTTCCGCATTATCGATTCCACAGGGCGAGTCCGCCGTTCTTCCTGGTGCGTGCACCATTCCGCAAGGCGGCTGCGTTGACGCCAGCCCACGTGGCGGAGAAGGCCGAAGGAGTGAGGCCCAGGTGCGTGTGGATGTGTGGAGCTTGCATACGGACTGCGGCTACATGCATGTCATTAGCTAGCGTCGCGTCTGATCAAGGGTGGACGGCCTGCGTGTGCGTGGTGGGGATAGCTGGCAGTCAAAAGCTCCTGTGTTCCAGGGCCGTGGATACGTGGGCTCCACCAAGTGCAACTCCTACCCTTGTGGCCGTACTGGATGTTTGTAGACGATCCCCTCTGTGCTGATTCCCCAGGACGATGCCGGCGCGCAGCCTGATGCGGTCAGCGCGGTGTAAAGCGAGCTCCACAGCAGGCCCGACGCCGCTGAGGCTGAACCTGCAGCAGAGTGCCAAGCGCCTGCTGCTTCGGAGGACGCCCCGTCCAGCCACCATCGGCTGGGTGGAGATGGCGACATGGTGGGTGCTATCAGATGCATGCAATCCTTTCAACTTTGGAAAGGTTTGGCTGAGGGCTCGAGCTGCGTGTGGCCTCGTATCGCACCCTGTAACATGTGCTGCTTTGGGACCGTTGTATGGTTACGCCTGCACTGCCTTCGCGAGTCCTTGTGAGGGTTGAACTTCATCGACAACCAATACATCTGATTGTAAACTCCACAGGATGACGTTGGCGCGTGCATACTGCCCACGCACTCTGGTGCGGCGCACTTTGGCGCCAGTGAGTCAGCGGATCAACAGTTCCTGCAGCTAGCACCGGCGCCCTTCAGCCCTGTCTCGCCTGGCCTACCAGAGTCGAGGCATGAGCCTGGATGCGTCGACGTGCCTGGAATGCCGCAAGGTGGCGGGGTCGGCTCCACTGATGCTGACCACCAGGATGCCAATGGTGTCAACACGGAGATCGTAACCGGCGGCTCTGGAGCCACAGCCGGCAACAGGACAGCTGGGGCTTGTGGGACCCGGGAGACCATTGATGATCTGTCGGTAGGTCTCAGAGTTCCGTTCTCGAACAGTCATTGAGGCACTGACTTACCAGTCTTACAATGTACCTTGCATGTCATGTACCCAACCAGCGCTCTTCTTGTTCCTGTGTGTCCACAGTTTGACACTAACTTCAGGCTCATGTTGGAGTCTGAGGCTGAGCAACGGCGGCGACTCACTACAGCAGCCGTACAGGGGCCGGCTGCACAAGATACCGTTGGGCAGCAAAGGGTACTCCGTGCACGCCTTTCTAGCGGAGCTGCTGCGACGACTTCCATACCAGGAGTGCTTGGGAAGCAGGTATGGCCATTTCCTTGTCCAGTTCAAGGATTACAGAGCTGGTTGCATCATAATAGCAGCTTATGACTCAGATTGTTTGTGTGACCACTGGCATTCTATCCAGCATTCCGAAGACATTATTTCCAATACGCTAATATAAGTCCTTGCCACCATGCACCAGGCTAAGCCCGCCACCACCTCGACCCGGCGCACTGGCAAGCCGTCCAAGGCAGATCAGGTGTGTACCTATGACTTCAATAATGACACATGCTTGCAGTGTTGTCTTTTCGGTTGCCTCTTATTATCTAGTACTGTCACAAGTTCTATGATGTGTGTTTGCGCAGGCTGGGTGCTCAGGCGCCAGCACATCGCAGCCAGTGCACGTGATGGAGCGCAGGCGCATCTCCGCGTCATACTTCACGGTTAAGGCCGATGACTACGACACCATCCACAGACAGCTGACGCAGGTCGGCATTGCGGTGATAGACGTCCCAGGGCTCGAGGAGGCCATTACGGACGAGGTCTACAGCAGCGTCTTGGAGTTCAACATCCAGAATGACGCTGAGATCTTCCAGCGCCTAATGAAGGACCGCCGTGGTAACCTGATGAAAGAGAAGACGTCCGGCCGCTTCGTTGTCGACTGTGACAACAACCAGCGGCGCCAGGCTTACGTGACAGAAGATGTGGAGTGCGTTATTAAGCCTGTGCGTGGACTGGTGGAACCGTATCTGCGGCGCATTGCCGATGGTATCCCGCAGCCACAGCCCAAAGAAGTGCCTACAGGCATTGTCAACCGGCTGAGGGGCGAGCGAGCCACAGCCACAGATCCCCAGGTGCAGCAGAAGCCAGTGCTTGAAGTGACCTCCAACCACTACTACGTGCACATGCCTGTTGTTCTCCGCAACAGTCAGGCAGACGGTCAGGACCCTGTGACAGAGCAAGCGGCTCACATGGACATGCCTGACTGGATCGAGGGCTTTGTGGGTATCACCGCGCTGGAGGGTGGCGTCACCATCAATGTGGCGATGGGTTCGGGACCCCTGATCGCCATCTATGACCGCTTTGACAAGATACCCAAAAGGACGCTGCTGGAGATGCTCCCCAACTTCAACCTCATGCGGGTGGAGCTGGAAGTGGGCCAGGTGCTTCTCCTCGGTGGCAACTGTGTCCACGCCGGCGACCGTGGGCTCGACAAGAAGCACAGCCTCCGCGTCCACTGGTACGTCATGAACTACGAGAAGACCGATGACACCAACATCATGGGGATCTGGGGCAAGGAGTTTGAAAACCACTTCAAGTAAGGCGTGGCTGCAGCTGATTGCGGTGGTTTTTACAGCCGGTCTTCTGTTTATGGTTGGCTTTCGCTTATCTGTTTGCAACGGTCAGCAATGATGGTGCCAATTCAATCATGGCGGTGGTCATGGAGGCTTCATGATGCCGATGCATTAGGCGATGTTACGGTGGATGTAGGCGGCGGCCTTGGGTGATGGAGCTGTGGTTGCAGCACTAGCCGACATCTGCAGCGGCGGTGCTGGCGGTCAACTTCGTGATGGCTGCTTGTCTAGCTTGTGGTGGTGCTATGGACGCAATCGACAGCAAGCCTGAACAGGTTCAGTGAGAAAAATGGTGCGAATTGCGGCCGCAGAGAGCCCCAGCGGTCATGGCATCTGGCTGGCGACATTAGCGAGTTAGGGCTGTCCTCTGCAAAGTTCCTTTTATGCCTCCCTCCTGGCCTTTGTGTGTCCTCGGAGCATGCTTCCACAAGACGTTGCGCAGGAAGGCCTCTGCGTTAGGACTGACTCTCTAAATAGGGATCTGGATGGCACTCCTGACTGGGCCCTGACTTTGCTTGGTGGCGGTGTAACTACCATCAAAGCGAGCGCCGTGTCAAAGGGCAGGCCAAGGCAAGCCATCACTGGCGGGCTTGTAATTGATACGTTGCAGAGCTGACCATTGGACTGGCAGTGGCTGTGGGCGTCCCGGTCAAACGGTCATTGTTGTACGAGTGAGGGACTGTTGGCTATCATGCATAGCTGTATGTGCGGTGCATCATGTGTGTCTAGGTTGAAGTTCGTGTTGGCGTGCCCTATGCCAGGCCGTCATCCAAGCTGCGGAGAGGTGGCTCCGGCAGGTTCATTGTGTGGCGCCTGCAGGGCGAGACGTTCTTAGGCGTGCAGCGTTCTTGTTGTGTTTGCCTCTCCCTGCTCTTGCGATTATTGTTCTCGGAACATATACTCGTGGTCTAGCTTAGGGTTTGCGGTCATCTCTAGGAGCAGTGGCAGACGGGCTGCTCCCGTATTTTTCTTTCCCACCCGCTCACCCGTCACTCCGGGGCGGGGCTGCCGGGATCTGGTTGTGGCCTTGTCCTCTGGTTTTTTTTTCTGCCCCCGCCGGGGGGTTGCCCTTGCAGGCGCGTGTCGGCTTCGGCAGCGCTGCAGTTGCGGCGCGCTGTGAGACGCGGTGTGAGGTCTAGCGGGGCCCATGCGTGCGGGGCCCGCTAAGATGACTTGGCTGGAAGATTCTCGCAGCCATGGGCTCAGGAATCCCCCACTCACAGTTGGCACCCCTCGGCGAGACCTGAGCGCTACTAAAACCGATGTGGGAAGCGTTAGCTGAGTTTGGGAGGGGCTGGGCAGGCAGTGCGGCTTTCGTGACCGAGTGGGTTGGGTTTGGTGCGTGCGGGGGTGAGGGCGTCGAGCCTCCATCCATAGTTTTGGGGCTCGTGCATGTAAGGTGGTTCATCGGTATTACACTGCAGCCGTTTGATTGGTCAATTGCACACCGAAAATGGATACGTACAACGGATACCGCAAACAGCACGGGTTTTTGTGCAATCCCATTGGGATGCAGTCCCAGGTACTTGCTTTCTTGCACCCGCATCCATGTGACCGTTGCCATCATCACACTACGACAGCGCATGTCCCAGCGCACAGTCCACCTCTACTTGCTTGGCCAGCGCCAGCACCAGAAGCCAATCAAGTCTATGTTAGCCGGCCTCCTCCTTAGTCAGGACGGGCCACACGCACACCATACACACAACCAACACCACTTAGGGGCACGCTGTTGTCAGGTCCGTGACCTGGCTCATGTTAATCCCTTACAAGTGTGATGCTGCGCACACACGTCCAACCGCCATGCTTTTGACAAAACGACCGGCTTTCCATTACACAGCCTGTGTGGTCTGCCGTCAATTGCTATTAGCAGCAGTCACTGCCTGCTCCAGGCGTAGTCCATCCAGCAGCAACTCCGCACCAGGCTTGATGTTTTTGGAGGTAATCAAGGCCATGGCAGGTCCAAACCACGCGACTCGTAGATAGGTTCCTCACGTGCCATGTGTGGAGTTGATATAGCGCACAAAGTTAGACGTGTGCTTGACGAACAAATCAATCACCAGACACTTGTAGCCGTCAATGACGAACTGGTAGCTGGTATGCTGCTTCGAGCTCCTCACGGAGGCGAACCGCGACATGCGACATGGAAGCGAAGACCACCGAAGTCCCGGGCTTTATTTGACGGGTAGCAAAAATCCCGAGACCAGATATATACTACTCCGAACTTCAACGCTAAAGCCGTGCACAGCAAGCTCCTAACGTCAAAGGAGCCCACCAGTGTTTTGGCTGGCCCTGAATTTGTTCAGTTTATCAATGCACGTACATTTGGTATTATGAATTTGGTTTGCAAAGCACCGCTCCCAACAACGTATGTGGTTCGACAGGTGAAGCTTAGCTCTGTCCAACCAGGCCATGTAAGGAATCTATGAGTTCTGCAAGGCTCTCTGCTTTCCTTACGCTTATTGTACGGAGATAAATCAAAGAATGCAGTACATAGGGTGAGAACTGGCGCCGGCCAGCCAGGTATTGCTTCTCTCTTTAAGACACTCAAAGTCACTCCATGGGATACATACGTAAGCTGAAAACGCTCTTTTTTCTTTATCTATTGCTTTACCACGAAGCAATGGAAGCCGACGACGACTGGAAGAGCCACTTCAAGAAAGGGGCAGGCTCCTGGAAATGCTTAATATGCAACAAGTGGTTCGATCGGCCAAAACGTGCAAAGGATCACCTGGCGACTCACGTTCTTGGGAAACAAGAGGAGAGTAGTAGTGATGGCGGCGGCAGTGACACTGCGCTTCATCGAAACTTGCAAGGTTGGTATGCTGGAGGGTGATACTCAATGTTCTTTCACTTGTGGTCAGCAGGATGAGTACACAGTTCGTGACCTTAATCGTGACGCCTGTGCCCGAAACTGGGAAATGCTTCTCTTCTTCCAGCACCACATTTTAACCCCTCGTTATCACTGCCATGTGTTTGGTGCAGACGTTCGAGGACTGCGGTCTACTCCAGGAACTGTTCCCAACCTGCAGACATTGGACGCAGTTACCCCCTCAACGATCTGCAGTCCAGACGGCAGCGTGGTTGCGGCAGACCTACCCCCAGTCCCCCAGCCCAACTTTTCAACACCTACGCCGACCCCTCGTACTACACTTGACACTGCTGTGACACCTGAAACGGATACAACTGCTACTGGCGGTCACAGCTCACAAACACCTGCTGCTGCTGTGTCTCCTTTTCCCAAGATAACTGAGCTCGCCATGCCCCAGGTAGGGAAGCTTAAGAACACGCCTTATGGCAAGTGACCCCTGCATGGTGCGTTCATGGGCTCACCACCACATACATACAAGTCCTCGTTCCCGCCGCCACACCACGCCCCTTCATGCGCATGCCTTGTGCTATTCTCGCTTGAGCCTCCATGCCCCACACGCGTCGCCCCCACTCATGCCCATCGCGTCCACTCGGACCCTTACACAGCGCAGCAGCGCCGCGCCCACTTGTGCATTATTCAGCGCATTGTGCAGCATCTCCAGCACCCACACAGCACCGCTGCCACCCACTGCCATTAACTTCACCAGCACCATCTAAGGTGCTGTTGGCAGTGAAGCTACGGACACTGAACCAGCTCAATGAGCCGCTGTCCATGTTGCAGCCGGTCGACCCCGCAGTCCCCATTGTAACTGCGCCTGACACCCAGCTCCGTGCCACCCCTGCATCCTTGCTTCGCTGACCCGCCCCTGCGTCTTTGCCTTGCGGACCGTGCCGTAATCAGGATCAAGAATCTGAAAGTGGCGATGAAACGAGCGACGAAAACCAAGATGATGACGAGGATCATGATTGTGAAGTGTCGGGGCTGCAGCAGCATCACGACTTTGACTTGCCACATCTTATCAGTGGGGTCAGTGGCGATGTTGAAGGTATGAAGCGCTTATAGCTTGGTGCAAAACCGTGGATTATGGGGGAACAAGTTTGTGTTAGGACACGTGGGGCAGATAAGGGTAGGGCGAACATGGGTTTGTTGACTTCTTCCATCCTGCTTCGTTCGTCCTGCCAGCCCCTGCCTGACTGCATCCGTGGCATGCACGCTCATGATACTCCTGATTACCAGACCAGCCACGACCTTCATGAGCTTACTTCAGTAACTGCAGCCACTTTTGTGTACTGTTCACCGTGACTTCTCTGCTAGCTATGTCTTACCCGTGCCTTCCTTCCGTGTCCTGAACGGCCTCTCAGATTCATTTGCCACATCGTACGCGCTACACTACCTTGAGATGGAGCTCGATGAAGAAGAGCCACCTGAGATTCCTTCTGATCAGTACCTTCGCCTGGAAAGATGCCCATGTGGATGTGGAGATGCACCTGTTGGCAACCCCAAGACCTTCAAGTTCTACAAAGGGCATCTGTCTAAGCCTGTGTGGACGGTCAGGGATCTTTACGGTAACATCGTATCCCAGTGTCCCTACACGCTGCGAGAAGTACTGCTGGGCCTAATGGGCCATATACACAATCACGGGCCGCGGCGTGAGCAACTTGAGTCGATGCTGTGTTGGACAAAGGCAGGCATGCCCCAAAATAATACACTCCCGACGTCTCTTTACATGATCGTCAAGCTGATTGGGGCCCCCTACTGGAAGGAATTCGAGTGGCATGTGTGTGGCCGGAAGCACTGCATGGGCCACGTGTTTGGGAAGTGGTCATCAGAGGCAGCAGCCTCGACCAACGAGTGCTGCCCCAAGTGCAAGCAGGCCCGATATGACCGCCTGCACGTGGGAGGTGAGCAGGGATTGTGTAGTACCCGGGCATGGCTTACGTACTATCTAGGCTGGTTAGCCCGCCGTTGGCATGTTGGTGTGGCTCGTTGCAAGAGATGGCACCTAGCTACCGATGACTGCGGGAATGTCCGTTTGCCTTCCTTTGCCTGCCTGAATGCACCCTGCCTGCACTGCACCCGTGCAATGGTAGGTTAAGCGGAGCCCTTACTACCTCGGTCTGTCTTCTTATTAGACTTGCACTTTTTGCCACCCACAGGAAACCGCATCCTGAAGCCCCACAACTGGATGATCTATTTCGGGATAGAGGACGTGATTCGGAACCAATGGCACAGCGCGGCAAGCACAGGGACACATGGCCATCGTTTTGGCAAGGTATGGAGGGTGTGGCACAGTGTCGAGACACATGAATGCCATGACAACCTTTTCTGGGTACACCTGTTCCCAGGGCCTGAGGCGAAACGGCTTGCAGAGATTACCAAGGGTGCCATCTTCGATCGTGACAATTCGCTTTGGGACATAGGGATTGACTGGATCACCCCATATAACTCCTCAGCGCACACCTTCGGAATTGTCTTCATTCGCTGTGCTGATATTGATCAGCGTGATAAGGGCAAGACCTGGAACTATGCCGTCATTGCTATCATCCCAGGTCCGAAGCAGCCAGAGTATCTTGCTCCATACCTTGAGCCCATCATTGCTGACTTGCAGCGCCTGGCGGTCGACGGTATGAAGGTGACCGAAACATTCACCAACCCAGTTACCAATGAGCAGGTGCAGCGAGAATACATTCACCGTGTCTTCCTGGGAGTGATTCTTGCAGACACTCCTGCCCGCATCAAGGTTGGATGCTTCAACGGCGTTGGATCCAAGGTTGGATCCTGTTCGTACTGCATCTTCCAGGGCACCGGCCGTCGCAATTACACTGCTGACGATGATGAGGATGATGAGGCAACTGGGACGGTTACTGTGAGGTACCTTGGCTACGCGGCACCAGTCATGCAGGACATGGTTCAAAGGTAAAGTTTATGTTTTCCTTTGCTTACAAGGCATAACGTATTCGTTTAGCCACCGTATCATGAAAAATGGAGTTCCATACACACACACAGAGCAGCACTGCGGCGGGTTTGCAGGGCAGCTGCAGTTGATTAGGGCCGCATGCTGTCCCTTTGGGTATGAGCAAGGGGGCACAGCGGTCCCCACACTCATCGCCTCACGGAGTTGCGATGGTCTGGCGTTGGGGCGGGTAGCTAGCTAGGGTAGTGCCCCAGGCCAGTGTCTGGCCGGAGATGGCCACACACACGCACACATACACATCCCCGGACTTTCACGACAGCGCACGCACAGCCGTACTGCCGTACCCCCCCCCATGCGCACTGTTGCTGCCTCCCTGCTACTATGCCTGCTGCTGTATAGCTCGTTTCTGCGCCACCACCGTAGCCCACTTAGGTCACAGGGTCCTGCTCTGTCATTCGTCGCATTTGTGCTACGTTTCTCGACATTGACATTCCTCGCTGTGCCCCTTCCCGCCGCTCCGCCTGGCGCGGCTCGCTTTCCCGGTGCTTGTAGGTGAGGCAACGGTAGTCAGCGGGTCGGAGGGCTGGGTGGGTCAGGAGCCGAGAGACCCCAGAGAGAATTCTGGGCCGCATTGGGGGCTATGGTGGTGGTCGACGCCGAACTAAACTGCAGGGACGTAACCCCTTAGTAACCCCCTCTATCTTGAGCTGGGTCGCCCGCCTGCGCGCGCCCGCCCATATCCTGCCCACCAGCCCATATCCTGCCCTCCCTCCCTCCCGCCCGCCAACAGGCTCGAAAACGCCAAGGTCTGTGTTGGAGACCCACTCGTCAGGCTCAGCCATTCTGACCAGAAAGAGCGCGGCATCCAGATGGAGACGGCCCGCAAGCAGCTGTGTGAGGGCGACATGACCCAGAAGACCTTCAAGTACCTGACTACACAGTACGCTTGCCAGGCAGCAAACCCTTTTGCAGCTCTTTACTATGTCAATCTGCAGCTGCTGTTCCCTATCCCTATTGCGCACGCTTTACTGCATGGTGTTGCATTTGCCCTGGTGAAGTACATGTTCCGCAAGCACAAGGGTATTCGCGCGAAAGCCCCTGACAAGCATCTGGTGGTGTCCTCCAAAGATCGAAAGATCATTCAGGGCCGTGCAGCATCCCTCAGTGTCACTTCAGACTTTGGGCGGCCATACAAGGACATTGTTAAGTACTGGTGGGTCAAGTCACGCAGGGGAGCTAGATGGGTAATGAGCCGATTGGCATGCTTATGCAAGGGCGATCTTATGCTATACTCTAGCCTGCCAAATAAGGTAATACCCCCCTCCCTAATGCTTGTTCCCCTGCCTCCTGGCGCACTCCTTAAGCAGGAAGGGTTGGACTATCGAAGAGTGGCTCCATTTCGTGCGGACCTTCTCTGCCTATATCTTCATGGGCGAGGTGTTAGAACCTAGCCTTCGTAGCTTGTGGAGCATGCTGGTGGACATAGTGGACCATTTCTTCAAACCCAGGCCACCTGATGAGACCCGGGATGCTTTCCTTGAAGCATCAGTCAATGCTCACAATACCCTTGTCAGGTATGCGAAGAAGCTTGAGGAGCTGAAGGTTGCGGACCATTTGTTCAGTACGAACCTCCACATCAGCGTCTGCTGGTAAGTTATGCGGCAACACTGCATCGCTTGTGATAGCATGGGATTTCCCCTAACACAGTTAATGTTCTCGATCGTCCATATCAGGCTGCGAGAGCAGGAGCATCACTTGGGCGCAGCTTCCAGCATGAATGACCTTCCGGTTGAGCGTGTAATGCAGGCCTGCAAGAGTGATGGCGGTAGACTCGTCACCCAGGCTCCTGAGAAGGTTTATTCCCAGCGCCTTCTTATCATGCGCTTTTCTGACTCTATGGCAGAAGGGGATCCTGACCTGACTTGCACAGCCCAACTTGCCCGAATGGTCAAGACTAAGAAGCACGACTATCTTGATGCAGCTAAGTACGACCAGGTGCAAGCAGGAGTCCTGTTGCTGGGCAAGCCAGTGCAACTGTTCTCAAGCGACAGTGCTGATGTGAGTAGATCTATCTGCTTTGTTTCATGATGGACTTCGTGCGTTGTTGACTGGTGTGAATGACTTCGTCCCTGCAAGCACATGTCTATAGTGTAAATGACTTCGTCCTTGCAAGCACATGGCTGCAGCGTAAATGACTTCATTCTCGCAACCACACGTCTATGGCGTAACAACTTCGTCCTTGCAAGCACCATGTTGATGCATGCATGGAGCCCGCCTCACTGGTGTATGCGTGGGCTGTCGCTTTCTTTATCTCGAAAAATTTGATGTAGACCAATCTTTCATTACTGCCGTGTCCGCTGCAGGTTCAAGAAGAGTCTGCATTGGTCGCGTCTGAAATCGTGGAGGCCATCACTGTCCTGGCCCAAGACTATCCCTATCGCATCTCAGGCTACATCAGCGGCACTAGGAAGCTTCACAACCAGCGCGTGGCTTCTGTTGTATATGGCGATAAGGAAGAAAAGCCGCAAGTGAGGTTGTTTGCACGAGCTGAGGTAGACAAGGAGCGATATCACAGTGACTTGTACGGACGCTCCAGGGTCCGTACATCTTGCTGGGCAAAAGTTGAGATGGGCTCTTTCACGTACGTTGCATTCATCAAGTACTTTGTCCGCATTCCATCATTCCTTGAGGAGGGAGTGTTCGTATGCTTTGCAGTGTGTGACTTGTATCTTACGGATGCCACACGCTCCAATGCGCGGATGTTTGTTGTTGATATGGATGTGGCCCATAGCAGCCAGAATCTATCTGCGAAGGAGCGTAAGACTGCTGCTGAAAAATTGTGTGGGGCTAACACGCCAAATAGCCGGAGGGCAGCAGAGAAAGATAGATTTTGGGCCAACTACGGCCTGCTCCCAGATGCATTATCTCGGAAGCTATGTTGTGCCTGTCCGGATGGCCATAGGATGGGCACTATGTACTTCATGCCGTATGAGCACCTCACTGACCGTGACCATTGATGAAGATGACCTGACGCATAGACCTATGCTATGCTTGTGCCATTCTTTATGTATCCTTCCGTCGTGCATGCAAATTTGTGTACACCTGGACAACATGCAAGTTCAAATGGCAATGCTTATGCATGCAAGATGCATGCTATGTTCATGTTAATTGTGATGCATGAGAACTGATAACTACTTGCTTCATATGCGTGCTGCTTGATTATTGCCATTCGATCCACCACCTATCTATCTTGATTACGAAGTAAGCAGCCATTGCAACAATTGGCAGTTGGCCAATTCTTTCCTCATCATCAATGCATACATGCAAGGGTTGCTCTGGATGCTCCTGCTGGAGGTTGGGAGATGTGCGAGGGCAGGGGTTCATCTGCGTTGCTTGTGCGTAGCCTGGAACTTGGTCGAGCCTCTTGGCATGGTGTGAGGTGTCGTTTTGCTTTTCATCGTTAAATGATAATTATGTCGTAACAGGCACCACTGCGTACTGCCCTCTTCATTTTACGTGCAGCACTAGTAGGACTGCCCATGTGAAGTGAGTGTGTGTGCTTGCTTGTGTGCATCCTTGTAACAGCAGTAGTGAATGGATACCTGTTCATGTCTGTTTTACAGTTGAGTCCAAAGTAAGAAGCACAGCGGTTATGGAAAATTCTAAGTTTTTATAAGCACAAACGAGAATAGTCCCATGGGTCATTAAGGTAGGGAACGGACCCATTTTGTTTCATATCACTTCGTTATGAAATCGAGGTGCAAATATAGAAACGAACTTTAAATTACTATTCGTTATTGTGTAACGGGCTATTCATTCTGTAATGACCCTTCGTTTTGCAAACGAACATGAAATCCAGTTCATTCCATTAGTTTGTTATGACGTCATGCAACTTTTGGTTCATTAGCAGCCGTTGGTGTTCATTATTGGGAGTGACAAATAAACGAAGAGGCGAATGAAGTGTGTAACGAAGTCATTTAAAATAACGAACAAGATCTTTTCCCAGAGTGCTTGGGAGGCTGGGAGACGTCCCGCCGTCCCACGGGTCAGCTGGGAGGT
>LSYV01000387.1:0-11369 GCA_001584585.1 Gonium pectorale | reverse complement strand
CGGGAATGACAGGAATGGCGCTTGTGCGGTAGGGGTCATGGCGCGCTGCGTGGAAGGCTGCCACCAACAGGCCACCACCGCCGGACAGCAGTTGGACGGTCGGGCTGCGCAGCGCAGCACAGCGGCACCTCTGCGCCGCCCTGCCCTGCCCTGCCCTGCCCCGCCGCCCTGGGCAGGGAAGATCGGCTGGACCGGTGACGGCGTCCCAGCGGCGGTCTGGAGCCACATTGGTTGGGGTGATGAGGGCCGGGCCCGTGGGACGCGCGGGATGCCGTAATCGTGTACCGTGCCGTGCCGTGCGGGGGCCGGAGCCGCAGTGACATTCAGTGACAGGCGGACGAGCGGGCTGGGCCACGGAGTACGATCGCTCCGGGCGCTGCACAGGGCAGGGGAATGGGGATGCCCCAAACGCCGGGCTGTGGCCACCAATACCAAAAACCAACCAATAGAAATCGTGCCGTGGGCCGCCGTGGGGGCTGGTATGGCGCCGCACACACGCACGCCAGCCCCGCACTGGCCCCTACGACCCCGCGCCAGCGTCGCCAACCGCCCCGCGCGCCTGTGACGGCGCCGGACGAGCGGCGGATCCACACCCTGGATCCAATATCTTGTCGACCTCTCGCCGCTGCATAGAATGTGAACCGCGGGGCTCCTCGTTTCCGGAAACCTGATGTAGGCAGCCGAGTCTGCGGTGTTGAGTGGTCTCGAGCATGGCCGCTGCCGAGCGGTCGGTCTTTGTGACTGTCGGCACAACCAAGTTCGATGCTCTCGTAGAGTGAGTTGGCAGAAGTATCCATGATGTAGTGGCTTTTGCGAAGCTGTTCCCCGGGTGTGCCCGGATGCAGGCGTGTCGATTCGCTGGAGCTGCTGCGAATTCTGCGCTCCAAGGGCTACAGCAAGCTGGTCATACAAAAGGGGAACGGCTCATACGTACCCCACGTGGTGGTCCCCGCGGGTCAGGCCAAGGCCACGACCGAGGGAATCGATGTCGAGTTGAGTTCCGCCCAACCACGCGTACCCCGTGTCGCCCAATCTTTATCCCCAGCTCCGCCCAGCCACCTGCTCTCCCATACTCCGCACTCCCACCCGTGGCTCCTGCTCACGCGGGAAAGGCGGAGCCCGCGCACACGGGACCTCACCCCCGGCTCCCTGTATCCCCTCCACACACCGTTTCGCACCCTAAAGGGGCGTGGACCTACGCCTCGTAACTTTCCCACCCCCCTGTTGCACGCCGCGCCCCTCCCCTGCCCCGCTGCCGCAGGTACTTTGACTACTCGCCCTCGCTGGCGGCCTACATCTCCTCCGCGGCGCTGGTCATCAGCCACGCAGGTGTGGACCCCCCCGGGACCGGGGGTTGGGGGTTGGGGGCGGTCGGCGGGGCAGCTAGGATGCCGGCCCTGGGCAGCGGCTGGCCGGTGGGGCGGCGGCCGGTGGGGCGGTGGCCGGCGGGGTAAGCTGGTGGCCGTCAGCGGACGCGGGGCATAAAGGAAACACTGCAATTGGGGAGCCACACCATGGGGCATGTGGCCACTCCCTCTGGCCCAGCGAGAGTTGCGGGTGCACGAGAGAGACCCTCCCTCCCTCCCCCGCGGCCCCTCTCCCCGATTCCAATGGCCCCTGCCCCCCCCCCGCCCCCTCCACACCCTGGCCACCCACCGCACGCCCGACGCACCCCCACACCCCTCGCCCGTCCCGCCCCCCCCCCCGTCCCGCCGGAGCCCACCGGCATTACCCCTGACCCTGACCCTAACTCCTGACTTTGCCACTACCGCCCACCGCGCCCCTCTCCCCCCTTCCCGCGCAGGCAGCGGCTCCATCTTCGAGTCGCTGACCGCCGGCGTGCCGCTGCTGGTGGTGCCCAACCCGCTGCTCATGGACAACCACCAGCAGGAGCTGGGCGCCACGCTGGCGGCGGGGGGGCACCTGGTGGGCGCCGGGGTTGAGGGCGGGGAGGGTGTGGGGAAGGGGGGGCAGGAGACCCAAGGGTGTATGGGGTTGTTACAAGCCGGTGGGGTCGCGGAGGGGACGCTAGGGGTGGGGGATGCGGCAGACGGTGCAGGGGTGCGGGATTGGTGTCGCGGCATGTGGGGGTCAGTTGGGAGCGAAGGACTGCGGGCTGGTGCTTCCCTTGGGAGCTGTTGGGTACGGGTATGGGCGCCTTGGTGTACCCTGTGCGTCCCTGTCGCCAGGGAGGCCCTGGCCAAGGGTGTGTGGCCAGCGGGGTGTCCGGGTCGGTGGCAGCGCAACCCCCTCCCCCAGCACCCCAACACCACACCACACACACATATGGAAGTAGCCCCAGCTCCCGGTCCGTCTCCCGACCGTGCGGCCGCCTCCTTGGTCGCAGGTGTGCGCGGCGCCGGACGAGCTGCTGAACGCCGTACGGTCGTTTGACGGCAGCCGCCTGGTGCCGTACAGCAAGGGCAGCCCGGCGGGGATGGTGGCGGCGATCAACCGCCAGATGGGCTTCCCGGGGGCGGGGGCGGGGAGGGGCTGAGGGGCGGTGGGGGTGAGGCGGGGAGGGGGAGGGGTTTGCGGTGCGCGAGGGCCGCTTGGGAACCCTAAGTTTTGTCGGACATCGGCGGGCGGGCGTTCAGCGGAGCTGTGTCGTGGCGCCGCGGACGTGGGGTTGTTGGTGGGGGAGCTCCAGGCGTGCGATGGCGGCGCAGCCTCCCTGGCTGGCCCAGGGCAGAAGTCGCTGCGCGCGACCCCCCTCCTCCGACCGGTCTTGAGGTGGGTGGCCTGCCTCCTCGCTCCGACGGGCGGCCGCTCCGGCTGCGGTTGCCGGCCGGCTGGCCGGACGGGAAACGGGTCGCGTCGCGCATACAAGCGCAATAGAAGAGCGTGTGGCGGTCTTGGCGTAGTTGTTGTGTATGGCCGTAGAAGCGGGCTCCCTCTTCTGTGTCGAGTTCTCTTTGTTCGCGACCTGTGAAGCTGCGAGGTCAGCGACGAGCGAGCTGCGCTGCAGCGTACATGAGCTTACGTTTGACAGTTGTAGGCGCTGACATTGGGGGATGGGGGCGGGATGTGGTGGGTTACACTGACCGTCACGCGTGGTGCCGGGGGGGGGGACACCGCCGGGCGTAGTTTATTGGTGCTGCCGGGTGTGCATGCTGGGGCATCTGACGGCGGCGGCACGCCAGCCCCGGGCCGGGCCGAGCGAGGTCGGGGCGCCACCACGCGCTGCGGATGAGTACCCGGAAAGGTCTGTTGGCCCATCCCGCCCGCCACCGCCTGGCCGGTGGCAGTACGCCCTCCTGTAACGCTTGCACGTCAAAGAGGCCCGCGGCTTGGCCATGGCCTGGCCGCTGTGGCCGGATGCGGAGGCGCAAGGCCGCAGTACCGTACGACGTGCAAATGACGATCTCGGCATGTCAACGGGGGGTGAGGTGGGGCGGGGTGGTGGTGGTGGTGCTGGGTAATGCGCTGCCGGCTGGGTCGGTGGGTCCGGTCCCGCGGTGGGCGCACACATAACTCTACAGGAGCACAGTGCCGGGGTCAGCACCTGCCCGGCGCCCCGCCCCGCCCCGCCCGCCACCGCCTCACGGCAGTGTGCGTGCGCCCGACGGCGGCGGCACGACCACCAGCGCATTGACAGCCCCCACCGTGGGTTGCCCCATGGTGCGCCCAATACACATTGCAACATCAAGCCTGGACAGTGGACACTTGGCCCGCACCCGCTTTGGGCCCTCTACCGCCCCGCCCCGCTCGCCTCCCAGACACGGGGGTCACAGGATGATGAAAAGGCGTTCTCACTGGAGTGGCCCCCTCACTGGACAGGGGGGAGGGGGGTCACGCGGTGGCGCGTGGAGTCTCAAACACCGGCCCCACCTGCATCGACCGACCGGGAGGAGCTGCTCATGCATCCGATCTACCCACGGCGACCCCAACAGCCCAAATCGCGCGCACGACACCTGCAGTACCGGTAGGTATCAACTACCAGCAACCAGTCCCGAGTCCATCACACACCCGCCTCGCCCGCCATCTCTTGCGCCACCTCGCTGCACCAACTGCCAGCGCGCGCACCCACCACCACCACCACCACCACCACCACCACCACCACCATCACCACCACCACCACCACCACCACCACCACCACCACCACCACCACCACCACCACCACCACCACCACCACCACCACCACCACCATATGCACATCAACCGCGGCCACTGTCGCGGCCTCTGCCGGGCGCCAAACAACACATGCGGCACCAAAATACAGGCGACCGGAAGCACACGCCGCGACCTGTCACGGCCACGCCTCCAATCCCCATGTCACCGGGGTATGATGTGATGGGACGGAGCCCGACGGGACGCGCCGTGACGCCCGCACGACACGCCCCCCTGTCCGCGACTCCGTACACGACAGGAGGGTTGAAAAAGAGGCCATGGGGGGCAATCAAGCACACGCGCGCGCATTCACACGCGCGCATCCGCACATCAACCACAACTAACTAATCGCCCGCGGCTGTGGCGGGATGGGAGCTCTATACAAACCGCCAAAACCACCAGCGCCCGCCGCAGGCTAGGGATTGCGACTGTGCGATGGGGTTTTGCCCCGGCTTTGCCCGCCCTCCCGCCCCTTCGCCCCGCCGGTGATAATGCATATATAAGCATACCTGAAATGCTACTCTTCTTCCGCACGTGCGCCACAGCCATTCACACGCACCAAAGGGTACGGCACCAAGCCTACGATGGGTACGGCAGCAGTTGGGGTCGCGCAGGCGCCGCCCCCGCCGAGGGGGCCAGGGCGGAGCGGCGCAGCGACAATGTCGGGTCGGGTCGGGGCGGGCCAGGCCCACCCAGCCGCTACCGTATCCCCATGCGGTGCCAGACTGACTGATTGACTATGCAACGCCGCTTCAACCGACGAGGGTACCAACAAACAAACAAACACCATGCACCAGCATGCATGTGCTCATGATTAGGTGCTTTGACGACTCATGACAACGCTAAGCACACCGTCAGGGGAAACTTTGATTGACTGCGGCGGCGCACTCACACGCCAAACCGCCACACGGCTAACCAACCCGGTCAGGGAGTACGGTACGTTTGTGACACATCCGCGCAGCTGCGCCGACCTGGCCTGGCCTGCCCCCCACACACACCTCCGAACACACCTGGCGGCCCTGGTGCCACGCGGTATCAGCACCACCCGCGCCCCGCCCCCGCGACGGCGGAATCCGTCCGTCAGAGCGGCCCACCCCACCCCACTCCACCCCGGGCCTTATCGGCCGCCCGCCCAGGCACCCGCACGACTGCCCTCGCTTGTAGTGTTGCGCATGCGGCTGGGTGGGGTGGGTGGGTGGGTGGGGACTTGTGGGTGGGGACTGGTGGGTGGGGTGGGGTGGGTGGGGACTGGGGAGGCCCCCGTGCGGCGCCCTGCCGCCGCCTCCACCCTACCGGCCGGACACATCGCCCACCGCGCCGCCGGACCCCGCTTCAGCCTCCGCCCCCTCCGCACCCCCTGGTGGCAGCCCATTCCCGTCCGCACCCGCCTCCCCCTCCTCAGCGCCCTCCGCCGTCCCCTCGCTGCCCGGCCGCCAGGCGCCCCACACAGCCGCCCGCAGCGCCGCCGCGCGCTCCGCCGAGGCGCCCACCCCCAGCCCCTCCAGCGTCGCCAGCATGGCCGCCATAACGCCCTCATACGCCGACTCATACGCCGCCTCCACCTCCGCCGCCGCCTCGCCGTCGCCGTCGGCGCCCCCAGCATTCGCCGCCGCCAGGTCGGGCGGGTGGGCGCCGGCGCGGCGCAGCAGCGACTGGCAGTCCCGGCTCCAGGATCGGCGCTCGAGCTGCGCCGTCCGGGTCGAGGGGGTTGGGGCTGGAAGCGAGTTTGGGGTGGGTGGGTCGGGGTGGAGCGGACGCCCACCCCACCCCACCCCCCCAGCCGCGCAAAGCACGCAGTGCCCCTCTCAGCGCCCTCGCCGTTGTGGCCCGCTCACACCCTCCCCAGCCGGCACGGCCCCCCTCGTCGCCCGGGAAACGCCTTCCAACCTCTGAGCCTCACCGCCCCCCTCCCTCCCCTCCTCGCCCACCTGGCTGGCATCCCCCCCGGCCGCCGCCCGGGTGGGACTGCTGCTGCAGCGACAGCGCCATGAGCTGCATCATCAGGTAGCGCACCTCGGGCTGGGGGACCTGGGGGGGGGCACGAGAGAGGGGCGAGGGGACAGGGGGGGCACCTCAATCCGTGGCCAAGCTGACCGATGACCGACAGGCAGAAGGGGGTGGGCGCAGGAGGAGGGGAGGCGCCTCAGGGGTGCGAGAGCACGGGACGGGCTGGCATGCAGCAGCGCAGCTCGGGGGCTGGGGGGCCTCCGAGACCCGGTGGCGCAGCCCTGCACCCTGTCCACCAACACCGTGCTGCCTGCCAAATGGCATATTCTGAGCCCGGGCGCCCCCCACTCCCCCGCACCCCCCCTACCGGCCCTCACCTCCCGCACGCTGGCCCCGATCCGGGGGTCGGCGCACAGGCGGCGGTAGAAGCTGTCCACGGCCGCAGACACCCCCTCGCATGAGCCGAACCTGTCCGGCCGGGCCGGAGGGCCGGGAGGAGGGGATTATTCAGTCCGTGGCAAAAGCTGACTGATGAGGAGGCTAGAGGGGGGGCGCGGTCAGGCGCCGTCGGCCCGTGTTGGGGCAGGGGGGTGCACCTGTCATGGGTAAGTTATGCTCCGAAGGCGGGGGCCGGCGGCGGTCAATTACCCCTACCCCGCCCCCCCCCGCCCCCGCCCGCCCCGCCCCGCTCCCGCCCCCCCTTCACCCCGTGTACACCCGCCCTACCCCGCCCCGTGCTCGCCCCCCCCTCCTGCCTCACCGCTCAAACAGCGCTTCCGGCCCGGCGGCCCGCCCCGCCGCCAGCGGCGATGGCGCTCCGCTGCTGTGCTCCTCGCCCGGCGCTGTCACCAGCGTCAGGCCCAGCGCGCCGCTGCCGTTGCGCAGCGGGGAGGGGACCAGCGTGGCGCCGGGCGGCGGCGGCCGGGCGGGCCCAGAGGGGGTGCCGCAGCCGCTGCCACCGCAGCTGCCGCCTCCGCCTCCGCCGGCGCTCAACGCGCTGTTGCGGCGGCTGCATGGCCGCGAGCGGATGGCGGCGGCGGCGACGGCGCGCGCATGCGCCCGGGCGGCTACCACTTTCGAGAGCCACTCGGGCTGCGGTGGGAGGGAAGGGGTAAGTGGGAGGGGCACATTGGGAAGGTGTTGTCGAGGTGACGCGGCATTGGAGGTGGCGATATGCGCTGGGCGAACGTGCGGGAGGAGGCGGGGGCGAATGGGGGGCTGCAGTGCTGCCGGGCCTGCCTGTGCAGGGTGTGTGTGGGTGTGTGCAGGGCGTGTGCGTTTGGGTTTGCCGGGTTATGGGGGGTCGGGGTCGCGCCCACACGCGGCACGCATGCCGTGCAGCGTGCCGTGCTGGCTTCCGTAACAGTGCGATGTACGGAGGACTGGGGGAGTCGGCAACATATCGGCCCAGACCTCTCAGACCTGCGTGAAGTGGCTGTGGGGGTTGGGGGCGGTCCCGCATCCCCAGGGGGGCCGGCATGGGTGGGCCGCCTATCCGCGTGACCTCACCTCCTCGGGCGGGGCGCTGGAAAAGTCGGGCTGGCTGGAATCGGACATCATGCTCTGCGACCGGCTGTAGACGTTCCTGTGACATGCGAAGCGCGCGGAAGGGGGAGGGGGGTTAGGAGACCAACGGGCCGTGCGGCATGGCCGTTACAGGCGGTGGCCGTGAGCAGCTGCCGGCCGGGGCGCTCACCTTGGGGACTGGCCCGGGCCCGACAGGCTGCCGGAGCGGCAGAGGTGGACCAGGCTCAGTAGCAGCTCCTTGAACTCGCCCTGACGCAAGGGAATAGGAATTGTTGAAACCCTACTGCCCCTCCAGATGCCTCCTCGCACCCGAGACTCACAACGACTGGTTGCTGCTGTTCTTGTTGCGCGTCGCCGAGAAACTCTGGCGCAATAGGGCCAACGTCGCCCCCCGCCTCAGCCTCCGAAGTGGAGCACATTTTGCGCCTGTGTCTTCAAACGCAACAGACTAAGGGAGAAAATGCAGCATGCAGCGTGCAGCGAACGCCTCAGAGTGTAACCGAGTATCCCTGTCAGCAAGGTACTTCAGAGCGGGCGGGTCTCAGTTCTTGCATATCGTCTCATCAGCAAGAGTGTCTCAAGACATCCTCTCTCTGTGAGACACCCTCTCGTACTTCTACTCGCAGGCCTCACACCCGGCTTTATACTCGGTACCCTGCCCTAAGCTCATGACTGACCAGCTGACTCAAGGCCTAGTTATTCCGGGAAGACAAACTAGACTTACGCAACCTGCATAACTGCTCGAGTGCTGCAAGCTCGCCCATACTCGCCCTAAAGTATCCTTAACCAACTGACCGTTACAGTATGCAACTTGCAATGAATCGGAGCCCACGATAGAGCGGGGCCAGCTGGCCAGCCGTCCGCCTCCGCCCTCGGCCGCGCAAGCGGCCTCATGGCGTCAAACTCCACCCTGCGCGTCGTTGTGGCGCACAGGCCACCGTTTGTGTTTGTCAACAATGACGGCAGCCCCATTTCGGGCATGCTTATTGACCTGCTGGACAAGGCCCTGGCCTTCAACAACTCCACGCTCAAGTACGAGCTCTATGTGTCGCCCTCGAACAGCGGGGGCTCGCTCTCGAACGGAGCGTGGACGGGTGAGCTCGGGGTGGGTCCACGGGTCGAACCCCATCGCCCCCCGTCCCTGCCTGGTTTGATGCTCCCCGGCCTTTGGGGGAGGTGCCCCCGCCGTTAAAAACTTACCGCGCCACTGGCTTCTACCCGGCCACTGGCTTCGACTCCGTCCGGCCGCCGCCCTGGCTTCCGGCCGCCTTAAGGACACCATGCCCTTGACACTGCCGCCCCACCCCTGCTCCCTGCTCTCCGCTGCCAGGCGTGGTGGGCGAGCTGTACTACGGCCGCGCCGACGTGGCGCTCTTCCCCCTCACCCGCACCGCCGCGCGCCTCTCCGCCATCGACTGCACCTACTCATATCTGGACCAGGGGCTGGCGCTGCTCATCAGGTGCCGAGGCGGAGGGTGGCGGAGGCAGGGGCGCGGGCGGGGGGCTGGGTTGGGACGGGGCGAAGCGGGTGAGGCGTGGGGTGTGTATGGGGGTTTGAGATGGGATTGGGCGGTTCTGGGGCAGGGGCGGGCCTGGGTCCGGGTCGGAGCCCCAGCGGGGACGGAACGACGCTGCCGAGGGTACAGCGTCGCGCCGTGCGTTACCATCCCGCGAGTGGGGGGCCGGAGGGCCAACATTTTGCCCCCAGGGTGGGCCGTGAGGGTGGGCCGCGACCCGTGGGTCGGTGCGCCCCGGTGCATGGCGCCGCCCGGGGCCGCCCCGCCCCCTTTCCGCCTCCCTCCGGCGCTGTGCTGGCCGCCCCCTCTCCCACGCGCGTCCGCCGCCCATCGCGCATCATGCGCCTCTTGTCCCCACCCTTACCGCCCTCGTGCCTCCCCCGCCAACCCGCTACCCCCTTACCGCTCCCAGTAACACCCGCAACCCGCCTCCGCCCACCGTGCGTCCCTTCTCCCCCCCCTCTCCCGCCCCCGCCCTCCCCCCGCCCGCCACAGGGACTCGTCGAAGGGCCCCGGCCCTCTGTCGGTTCTGGCGCCCTTTGAGACGACGCTGTGGGTGACGCTGCTGTGCACGGTGCTGGGCGTGGGGGTCATATTCTGGGCGCTGGACGCGTACGGCAGGTGGATCCGCGCACGGCAGACGGAGGCGCTGCGGGCTCGGGGGTGCTGTCGGAGAAGGCGGCGCTGCGGGCCAAGAAAGGTGCGAAGCCTCTGAGCGCACTTAGCTCTTCACCTCGCCTGCACTCCTGAACGTTCTGCCAGACTCGCAAGCTGGAGGGGGGAGGGCCGGCGTCAGGATGGGCCGGGGCCGGTTGCCCGTCCCAGTGTTCCCGGTGGTGGCGGAGGTGGTGCTGCAACCCAACCTCAGCGGCGGCCAGGAAGGCGCCAACCGCCCGGTCAGCAAGCCCCCCCATCACCCCCTTCCCGCGCCTTGCCACCTGCCTATCAGACGACAAGAACCACGTGCTCATCAGCTTCATGGCGGTGGCGGGGGCGCCTGAGCGGCCCGAGCGGGCCAACTGGGGTGTGCAGGCGAGCGCCAGTCGAAGGGGGAGGTCGCGGGGGCTGGGCGAGCGGGGGGCGCGGGGGACCGGGGGACCGGGGGCGCCTGTCGCAAGGAGATGCTGGTGGTTGTGGGACTGGGTTGGGCCGAAACCGGTGGTTAAAGATGTGCGATATCGGGGTTCAGCCTCGGGTGGGGTGGGGACCCTACTGGAAGGCCGGTGCGTGGAGGGGGAGAGGCGGGGCGCGTCCCCAGCAGTCACCGCCAGCATCGCACCAGGAGCCCTCCCGCGGGGGAGGGGAGGGGCCCGCCCGCCCGCTCGTTCTGTGACCGGCCACCATTGTGGTCACCCCTCCCTCCCTCGCCACACCCGCCACACGCGCCCACCCGCCCAGCCGGTGACGCCCCCGCTACACATTCACCCCGCCCGCCAAAACCGCCCTGTCCGCCGTACGCCGTACAGGTGCTATATGTCTTCTATTGCTTCTTCTGCCTCATCGTACTGTCGTCGTACACCGCCAACCTGACGTCGTTCCTGGCCGTGCAACGAGCCACCGCCGGCATTGGGGGGCTGCAGGTGTGTGTTCTATATGATCTAGAAGATCTATGCATAACAGTGTGAGACAGGCAAGCATGGTGTGTGTGTGAGAGGGGGGCTTTGGGGGGGCTTGGATGTGCGTGTGTGGGGGGGCGGGGGAAGGGAGCAGCGGGTCAGAGGATTGCAAGGCGTTCTCTTGAAAGCGACCGGAGGCGCATATCGTCCCGAAATCGTCGAAGGCTGAGCGGCGAAGGTTCACAGCGTCCCGTACGTCCCGGGGGAGGGGCGCGGGGGCGGGCGCCAGGGTCAGGTTCGACGGACGGGGCGTTCGGGGGGAGTCTGTGGTAGGCGCGGGGTGGGGGCAGGGGATTGCGGCAGGGGGGGGGCTTGGATTGTTGGAGCTGTACGGGTTCGTGGCAGTGTGAGCCGTGCGGGGGCGGGCACCCAACAAGGCGGCGGGTGGAGGGGAGCGAGGCTCGGCTGCAGGAGAGGAGGACCGCCAGTGCCGGCGGGGCTGGCAGCCACCCCACCGCCGCCCGGAGTGGGGGAGTCGGCGGGCGTGGGGGAGGGGCTGCGGGGCGGGGAAGCTTGGCGCGGCTGGGTGCCGTGGCTGGGTGCAGGGCCGGGGGCGGATTGTGGGTGAAGGGGGTTCGGGCAGCGGGCGGAAGCGGGGGCGTGGGCGGGGTACGGGGGGGGGCGAGGGTGGCGGGGGGAGTGGCGTGGGGGC
>LSYV01000385.1:9499-21775 GCA_001584585.1 Gonium pectorale | reverse complement strand
CGCACCGCCCCCGCCAACGGCGCCACGTGCCGTGTGAAGTTATGTGCAGCGATCCATGCGTCACTGCGTCCACACACGCTTGTGCTGGCCGCTCTGAACCCCGACAATACTCCATGGCCGTCACAGCACACTCAGCTGCAATTACAGTCACGGACAGGGTCAGTGACAGCGCACACGGCGCCGTTGGTCCTCAGCAGTAAGCGGTCGCACCCCAGTCGCCCGGTCGCTCCGCCCTTGGGCGAACCGGGCACAGCCGGTAACACAGGCCGGCCCACACCAGGGGCGGAGTGACCTACCGGGGGCCGGCCCCGGGCGGGGACAGCACCAGCCAAGGCCAACGAACCCCCGCCAAACACAGAATCTGGCTCCTAGGGCGCCAATACGATGCTTAGCGCGGTTTGTAGCATTGGCAGTCTGCACGCGTAATGTTTGTTTGGGGGTTTCCTTCCCACAGCCCCCCGCGCATCATGCATGGGCATACACACTGGCAGTTCTTTGACCATGTCACACGTACGCCGCCGGTGTCGATGCCCATGATTGGCACCTGGTACGTTTCAGGAACATATGTAGACGCTATGTGACGCTGTATATATGTAGACGCTATGTGACGCTGTGTATATGTAGACGCTGTTTATATGTCGACGCTATGCGACGCTGTGTATATGTAGACGCTGTAGACGCTGTGTGACGCTAACGGTTAGCTTGTCTGGGAAAAAATAACTGACGGTTAGCTTGTCTGGGAAAAATCGGCTACTCAGGGGGGAAGCTAGCTGAACTCCTCAACTGACTTGAAGTAGCTTAGAGAAGTGGGTGGTCACGATGCCTATACAATGCTAAGCATTATAACAAACGCTGTGCTTCCCTGCTTGCTTTGGCTCGTCAACTACATAACTGCAGGCGTGAATACTCGGTGTAACATCAACAACAGCGATCTAGCAACTAGCGAAGGCGTAGTGAGTGGGGAGACAACATCTGAGCGTCCTCTGCGTGGCAATGGCGACGGCAACGTTGAAGGACTTACATGCCCTAGTTATTTGTCGCCTGCGGCATGGGCAGCACGATTGAAGTCAGTCGCATTTTGGCGCAAGTTTGACCGGGATGCGCTGCCCGCGGAGTCTGCTTCTGGGCCTGCTGGTTCCTGTGCTCACTTGCCTTCCAAATTACAACAAGCCAAAAGTGGTGTGGGACGAGCTCTGCCATGTCCCCGACTCCCCGCCGGCCAGCCTACACCAACCTGCCAGGACCCGGTATGTTGGGGGGCGTACGTTGAAAGGCACGCTGGTTCGTGCTCCGCATGCGCTCACTCCCCGAGCCCGTCACACTGCAGGATCGAAATGGGACTCATGCTCGTGTGCCTTCAACTTTGCAGCAAGGCAAACACTCCCAGGCACACGCAGAGCCTGGTTCAGGCCTGCCAAACCCGTCCTGCCCTGGCCTGGTAAGAGTGGATCAGGAGCAACGGTAGGGGGGTGGGTTATGGGCTTCACCCACGCTCAACGTTCATCCTGCTTCATTACAGGATGCTGCCGGGTTTTGCAAGGTTTCCAAGCGCCACACCTTCAAAGCCAGCAGCACAGAGCTCCGTGTCAACACCGTTGACCAGGGTGGCCTTCATCGGCAGGGACTTCAATCTACCTTCAAGCGGCAAACCGCCTTCAAGTACGCGTCTGTTGTCAGTCCGCAGGTGAGGCTGATGTGTATTACTCTGCTGCCTTGTGCGGGGTCGGTAGCTGCGGGGGGATGGTCAGTGAATGTGCAGGTGTAGGCGATGGCCAGGATTGGCAGCGTTGCAAGTGGCGGCCGTGCCTTTGAACGGTGTTCCTGCGGCCCCCCGTGGCCCCCCCGCCACGCCCAGGGCACACGCAATGTGGTCAGGACTGTGCTTGTGTATTCTGGCTTGCAGGCAAAGTGGGGGCGTTCTTCGCCTGGTGTGCGCCGACAGCGGAAGTACCTGGAGCTCCAACACAGCAAACTGAGCCGTCAAGAGTATGTGCGCCAGCAATGTGCCGCCCGTGAACGTGCCAATCACGACTTCCTTCAGAGCTCAGCGTTTAGGGAGCTTGCCGCACAACCTCGCGTGCTTGGGGCATTGAACCCGGTATGTACGCATGTGTACTAATGCACATGCATGTCCATACTCACGGCATTTGCATGCATGTGTGCAGAGGCCCAGCTGGCAGAGGCTTCGGCAGCATACGAAGGCTGTGTCTGCAACTGTTCCTGCCACACAACGGGTAAGCCCTTGGTGCAATTACCCAGCCTTGCATAGGCTGTGACAGCAGCTGCTGTGTGCTTGCGTGCAGGCGCAGCATCATGATCGCGGCAATATGGCTCAGGCATGGCTATATCCTGGGCGCCCGATGCGCTTCTTGCCAGTTGCCCAGGTTGGTCACCGAGTTGTTCCCAAGCCAGCACCGTCGTTATATGCACATTCTTCTTAGCCGTGCACAGTTACTGACTGCTGTTCATCTCCATTCCCAGATGATGTGTGCAGTACCGATCTGCAAGCTGCTACATCGCCGCCTGCCGCTTCGTCTTCCATACATGCCTGACCGGCGGTTTTGTGGGCCGTTTTCCATCAACTACTGCCCGTCAGTCATCTCCCTGTGTACGTCGCCCTGTCCCGGCCCTGGGACTCATGCTGTCAATATCCCAACTACGCAGCCACTGGTACGTACCTCCGGTGCGAGCTCTTTGCTGGTTGTTGGGTGTCCTTGACCAAAGCTTTGTTTGCCAGGTGATGTTCAAGACGGCTTTATGTGGCCGCGCCGTTGTTTTCTGTGGCTGCAACCGCCAGCTCAGGCTGTCACTCTTTCCATCGAGGTTCGACCATGCCATACCAGCCGTCGCCACCTTCGCCCCTACCACCTCCACCATCGCCACCATCACGCATGAGGCCCTCTTGAGCCCTGCTGCGTCAGCTGCCACCACTGCTTCTCCTGCCTCCCTGTCCACCGCCGCTCCCACCACCACCGCCCCAATTGCCTTCGCAGCCACAGCCAATGCCACCGCCGACACAACCAATGCTGATAACATAGCCTCTGCCACGACCACTGCCTTCAGCTCCTCTTTCACTTACCTCGCCACCATCAGCGCCAGAACTACCACCGCCTCTTCCAGCACGACCGTTGATGGTTCTACCGCAGGCCCTCCTACCACTGGCTACCACAAGTCACAAGCTCAAACCCTGCCACCACCACCTACACTTGTGTATCCCACCCAGCCTCGTCTGCCTCCTCCGCCTCCCCCCCCTCCACCTCCTCCACCCTCTCCTCCACCACACGCTTCAGCGAACGAGGGGCAACGGTGAGATACTGGCACGGATGCCGAGTCAGGGCCATGCTTGCTGCTCATGTGCAAAGTGCCTCTGACCGGCCCTTCCTACCGTGCGCCCCTTCTGCACCGCCCCTTCTGCTTCACCCCTGCTGGAGCCTCGTCATTCACAAAATGCGTTTGCTGCTCATTGGCACCCGCAGGCCTCTGAGGGGCTTCACCCGGCCATGCTCCTGGGCCCCACAAGGTTGACCGGGGCAGGGACATCCCCCCCGGGTGCCGCTCCTGGGGGGCTCCCCGCCTCCCCCAATCGCCTTGGGGAGCCGCGCCCACAACGGGTGCCCCCCAAGGTGCCGAAGGCATCGAACAACCTCGGCCCCATCTACTGTGCCGATGTTGCGCGTCATGCCAACGCACCTGGCCGACACCAACCGGCCCCCGACGTCACCCGCTCCTAGGTGAGCTGCTGTCTTGGCTTGGCATGCATGTCCCCTCTGCGGCATGACTGCTTTAGTGACAGGAACGCACCTGGTGGCGGGCCAGGAAACGTGAGGCCTGTCCACGTGGCAATTGGTTCCTGTGACCCGTCGCATCGAATGTGGCCTTTGAGACCCCAGCCCTGTTCAGTCCAGTACTGCGCTCCCTTGTATCCCTTGTCGCGACTGCATGCATTGACTTTGTCTACTCGTGGTCAGACAGACTGTACGCAATACCTCCTGTTGCGATTACACATACTTTTGTGCTCTGCATGCTAGTAGCCCAGGTGCAGCTCTGAGCGTATACATTTTTCGCGCGTGCATGAGTCACGCGCGCGCAAGAGCTCCCAGACTGCCAACAACTCGGTTGGCACCCACCTCCAGTGCGCCTCCATTTTCATTCCATCTAATACCGACGCCGTGACATCCCAATGCATGCCCAGAGGCGCGGTAGCTGTACCTGTTTACTTGGTAACTGCGCCCGCCCTCCCGTACTCGTTGCCGTACGCTAACCGCGCTCCTTTAAGGGCGCCGCCGTAGGCCCCCTATACACCACACTACAATGGCACCCATGGCTTGATCGTTCCTCCATCGTCTTTGCCCACACTCACCTGGTCGGTCCGGCTCCTTTGCACCGGGCTTCACCTCCAACAACGCGACCCTCCGACGCGACATTGCATTAGGTGAGCTGTTGAATAGCACAGTGCACGCGCACACTTGTCTGAACACCACCACCGAACCCGACTTTGCGCGCATTGCTACCGGCACTTGCTCTCCTGCACCCCTACGCTACTCTGAGTTATGGGTCCATTGACACCTGCCCATGCCACAACTTGCACAAAGCACACCGCTACATCATGCATTGACCCACATGTGTGATTCGACCCAACCTTGCCCTTCCTGGCCCCCCTTTGCAGTTCCTGTCCAGCCGCACCAACCCACGCTTCAAGCCCCGTGACGGTCGCGCTACCAAGCATGGTGCGTCCTGCAATGACAATTAGGCCTAGCATAGGCCTCTGTTGCACCGCGTGCCCCTGCTGCCTGAAGTGCTGTGTGCCTTCTGCTATGTGCCCATAGCGGCTGTGCTCACCATACTGCGCACAACTCTTACTCCCCTTCCCCACTATTGCACGCAGGAACCGACCACGGTGCGCTGTGTGCCCCTTGTCGTCATGGGTCACGGCGACCCGCGGGCTGTCAAGTTTGCTGCTGCCAACAAGATTGCGTACGGCAACTACTCCTCCGCCAATGTCGTGGCTGCGACCCGCACCTCGCTGCTGATCGTGGACGTTGGCTGCATTGAGGTGGACATGTTGGACCGCCTCGGCTCCTGGCTGTACCAACTGATTGACATCACGGCCTGCACGCCCAACCCCGCTCAAGCCCAAAACTTCCCGGGCATGCAGCGGAGCCTGCGCCAGCACCAACCCAAGCGCTTCCGCAGCACACTGAACACCCGCATCTATGATGTGGAACAGACGCCGGTCCCGGTAAGCAGCCTTGGGGAATAGGGCCAACGATCAGAGGCCCTGGGGCCAGAACAGCTCGATGTGCATGCTTCCACCTCTCAAGCAGCCCTTGGTTGTATGTGCACGGTTCCTCTCAAATACACTCAAATACACTCGTTGAAGTGGAACCTGTTACTCATCTCACCCGCCCTGCCTGCCCCACCCCTCCTGCTCCGACCATGCCCCGCCCCGTCCTATGACTGCCGCCGTCACCGCTCCATACGGTCTTCCTCCGCGGTCACCACCTCCACCCCCTCCCCCTCCACCTCGCCACCACCTCCTCCTCCCTTCCACCACCTCCCTCTCCATTGAAACCCCATCCGTCTCCTCGTCCTCCTCCTCCTTCTGTGGCGTCCTTCACCACCGCCCAACCATCGCTCCCCCACCTCCGGATCCACCACGCCAGTGCCTGCAGCGCATGCTGCTCACCAAGTCCCTGGTGTACTACCCGCCGAACGCGCAGTTCACTACAGCGCCTGTCACAGGCTACAATGCGCACCCGCTGCCCAAGTCGGGGGGCAACGTCATCCTGGCCCGCCTTGCGCCCCGCAAACAGCGCAACGCCAACGGCTCTGTGTCCATCCCGGCGGTGACACTGGCCGATGCCGACGGCGACAAAGTCGTGGTCCTATGCCGGGTCACGGACCTCACGCCCGGTGTCACCGACAACCCCTGCCACGCAGCGTACCTCTCCGCGCTACACGACGCGGGCGCCAACGGCCAGGTCGTGGCCATCCACAATGGCCAGGTGTCGGCCTCGACTGAGGCCGATGATGGCCGCATGTACCTGCCCTCCATCCTCGTGTCGTCGGCCTGCGTCACCATGCTTGCTGCCCAGCACGAGGGCAGCACCCTCCTCGACGAGAAGCTGCGCGCCAGCCCGGAGGCGTGCGCACACCTGGGTGTCGGCCTTGACGGGCGCGTGCTGGCCGCAGGCGATGCCACGGGTGCGCAGAATGGCGCCATGGCGCCCCGCCGTGGTGGCCCCAGCCCGCTGCCGCCCATCGGGCTCCACCATGCCACCTTTGACATGAGCCAGCACCAAGAGCCGCTCCGCTTCTGCGCGCGCCCGGCCTGCCGCTGCCCCGTGGCCAATGACGTCTGCAGCGAATGTGGCGAGGAGGCCCCACCGCCGCGCCGGGTGGTGTTCGTCCAGCTTGCGATCGCTGGCATGGGCAGCGTCACTGGCGTCGTGACCGACACGGCTGGCTGCCGTGCTGTGGGCCTGCCCGTGGATACCATCACCCAGGTACCGCGCCTGACGATGAGGTGGAGGAGCACCTCATCGCCGCTGCGGAGGTGCTGTCGGCACGCCAGGCCGCGCCGTACCCGATGTACCTGCAGACGCGCGCACCCAACATCTTCATCACGTCCCCCGAGCTGGCCCGCCCGCTCGAGCGTGGGGGGGCTGCGGCCGCGGTGGCCCCGCTGCAGGCTGACATGGCACCGGTTGTGGCTGCGGCAGAGGCCGCTGCTGACGCTGTTGCTGATGCTGCCGCGGCCGAAGTCCACGCCAACGCTGCGATTGCCCGTGGAGCGGTTGAGGCGGCGCTTGACGCTGCCAACATGGCCGACGCCATGCGGGCAGTCGCCAAGGCGGCCAGCGACGCCGCGGCTGCTTCCGCGGCTGCCCTGCACGCTGCGCCCGAGCAGGTACGCCATAGCGCATGTAACAACCTACAGCATTGAGCCTGCCCTGTACCATCTGCTGCTCGTCTGTGGTTCGTACCTTCTGAGCCACCCAACCTCACCCGCTCCCCCTACCCCCCGCTGCCTGCTGTGGACAGAACCTTGGCGCTGTTGCTGATGACGATGAGGGCCCCGAGCAGGCCGACGATGGGCTGACCCAGGCCGGCGTGGGGAAGGTGCGCCTCCACGGATGCCCAGCCTCCCTTGTGGCGTTGAGCTCGCTGGTCAGAGTGCGATGTGCATGCGTGTTGCCTATGTATCAAGTGCTCTCCGTCCCTCGTCCTTGCCACACCCCACCGACCACAACCGTCAACTCCACGCCCTCCCACTCTCACCTCAGCTGCCCAAGCGCCCCGCCCCGGATGACGACGACAAGGCCTCTGGTAGTGGCGGCCGCTCCCGACGCTCGCGTGGTGGCGCCCGCATGGGCGCCTGAGCCTTCCCACGTTTGGTTGCGCTGCTGCCCCACGTGCTGCCAGCCTGGGGCACCCAGCTGCAACCGTCCATCGTGGACTGCGCACGCTGCGCACGTACAAGCACTGAGCGCGTACCTGACTCCGGTCCACCAGTGCTGTCAGAGACAGTTGCCACTGCTTGCCGTGTTCAGGCCTTGTTAGGTTCAGGACGCTTTTCCGCCGTTGTTGCCTAGTAGCTGCTGTCTTGTCCTGCGACATTCCTGAGGCATGTGTCTTACCATTCGCTGTTGATGCCTTGAGTTTCGGTGTGGGGCAAGGCGTACACCATATGCACTGTTGGCTGCTTGAGGCCTGGCTGGGTAGCTGACCATGCGTCACTCTCAGCAACACACCACCAGTTGCATGGGGCGGCACCTCGATGGTGCCTTGTTGACGCTTGCGCCCCCTCTATGGGTACCTGATGGCAGCTGTGGGTTCTCCGATTTTCCTGGAGCCTGTGCGTAGCCTCACGCACAACCGACGTTCCTACTTTCCAGGTGTTGTTGCCTTCTTGCGTTTACACTGTTGGTTGTCGTGGTGTCAGTGATCAATGCCTGGACTTCTAACTATCGGCGTGGCACTCGCCTGATGTACACGTACACACAGTAGACCAGGGCCAGGCAGCAATGATGCCACGTGGTTGCTTGCGCACCCACTTGATCGTCTCATGTTAGTGGGCAACCCCTGTGGCCAGCGCATGCTTGTATGCGTGACGGTGTCCTGTGACATTCCTGCTGGTTGTAATATGACGTGTGAATTATGACTGAGCGGTCGCCGAGTCCACGTGCACAAACCGTCCTGCTCCGGCCGCTAGGGCCATGGACGGCTCGGTATCAAACCAACACGCATAACGTACCAGCTAGAAGCTTCTTCCCCTGGTCGATTACAGACGTCCTGACAGTGTTCACCCGCAGCTCCCCCACATGAAGGCCCGTGCTGTCCCTCTCGCCTACCTATGGCCATGCGTGCTGCATTACTAACGTGGCATCCAACGTAGCCGATCCAAGGAGGCTCACGTCAAGCCCCCTACCTAGCCCCCATGCTTGGTTGTTCCACACTAGAATCGTGGAAAGGAACCCTGGTTGCACCACGGTGCACACGGTGACCCAAACAATCCAAGGCACATGCCAACATGCGTGCCACGATGGACGGTTGTTATGCATACTTCCACAAATGCCGCGTGCTTCCATCGGTTCGCGCCTGTAGCCGGTTCATCCGCCGCCAGTCATGACAGTCGCATGCCGACAAGCCGGACCCACCCCTCCCCACCCCTGCACCACATGTCCTGCCATACTGCAGTATTGGGTGGCCCATCAGCGCGCCTCCGCGCCTTCCACCCCTGCCTCCACCCCAAACGTACGCTTCATCCAGCACAATGCCTCCTTGTGCTTGCATTCCTGGGCGATTTCCAGCACCCATCCCACGTCCCACTCCATGTGCTGCTGATGTGGCCACAGCCCCTCAGCATGCAGCCACTTGAGAACATGCAGGTGCTCATTGGCAGCGGCTTCACCAGCAATGCTATACCCCACAACTGCAGCCACAGGCATCCTCACTGGCACCATCTCCACCAGCTCCTGCAGCGTGCGCAGATCTCCCCGCACCGCTGCCGCACGGAACGGGTCGATGTGACCCTGGCCGCCAATGACCAGATCAACCACATGCTCCATATCCACATCGGTGACGGGCGGCCAGCCCTCGTCGTACAGCTTGTTGATCCGCTGCACACCATCGCTGGCCGTTCCCGCCCCCCACAATGCCGTGCCAACCCGCTGAACGCCGCGCCCGACCAGCCACGTCAGCTTGGGGTACCAGCTTGGCCCCTCGCTGGCTGCGGCACCAGCCAACAGCCTCGCTGCACGCCTGGGGGGCACGCCGGACATGTCTGCCGGCAGCGCCAGCTTTCGAAATGCCCGACGCAGCGTGCGCACATCACACCGGTTCACCAGTACCGCTGCCAGGTCGTACATGCTGTCCGCATCGGCTGGAGGGGCGCGTTCCAGCAGGGCCAACACGGCCTGCAAGCACCCGGCGTCGGCCGCGCACTCTGCACACCGCCACCAGTCTGCATACACGCCTGGCATCCTGCACAGCTCTTCCACAAAGGAGCCCCGCCCGTTCGACGCGGCGCTGCAAACAATCTCACCAACGTTAACGGCGCACCCCAGACCCACGAGCGCTTCTACGCACGCCCGGTTGCTCACCCCGCCGGCCCGCCATGCTGCTGAGCCACACACGACAGACCGGCCGGCGGCAGAGCGCGCCTCTCCAATGGCAGTGACCGCAACGGCATCCAGGCTGCGCAACGCCGCGCACATCCGGCAGCGCTCACGACATGGCTCCCTGCAGGAAGCTTTGGCGTCCATCCCGAGCTGCCCGCCGACCTGCATTCCAGGCAACAAGACCCTCGACCGAGCCCAACGACTCTCTGGCCACTCAGCATCGCAATGCCGGGCGAACGTTTGCGTAACGTCCTCCCACCTCCCACCTTCGTGATGATTCCCCCTTCCAGCGGCAGCGCTGCTCTGCTGTTGCTCGCGTACAGAAACTGCTTGCTTACGTTCCAACACTACGTTCCTACACTACCTTGCTACTACGCAGATCGCTGTTCAGCACCCTAGGTGTCCTGCTTAACAGCCAGCATCGTCCGCGCGATCTGAGCTCGCCTCCGAAACCGTCCGACCCGCTTCACTGCACCTTCACTTGGCGGCTCGCAGACCGTGGCACCCACATCACCGGTCATCAACATGCAGCGCCAGCAGCCCGCGCACGTCGCAGCAGGCCTGTCGGACGACCAGCTCAGGTCGCGCGTAGCCGTTGAGCGGCACCGCCACACCTACGGCGTGCCCAGCACTGACAGTTCTGGGCGCAAGACATACAAATGCGCCGTGCCCGGCTGTGGCGGCCAGATGCACGTGGAGCGCGATGACGCGGCGAATGACGCCATGGCGCCGACCTTCCGCCTCACACTGCTTGCCCACAACCACGCAGCTCAGACGCCATCGCAGAGCAACCGCAAGCGGTAGGTGGCCGCTGCGCACACGGCGCGCCCCCGGACCGCACCTCCGCCTGCCAACCTTGCCTCTGGCTCAACACCCACCAGGAAACAGCAGTTGCGCACCCTGTTGGCCAACTGGCGCATGAACGGTGACCTCCTCGGCAAGCGCCCATCGGATGGCTCTGGTGGTGATTGGTGGGTGTCCGTGGACCTGGGCGCTCCACCTTTACTGTTGCTATCGAATGGGACCCAGACAGCTGCTCGCTCATGTCACCGGCCCAACTCCCCACGTCTGCCCACGCTCATCCCCACCTCCCACCGCGCGCCCTACCCTGCAGGCCGACCCCCGACCCCGCCCAGGTGCCAACCGCCGTGCTGGTGCAAGACGGCCGCGTGGTGGACCTGCAGTACGAAACTGACCACTGCAACCCCCCCCTCCCGCCTCGGGCCAAGGTCCTGAAAGGCCGAGCCCAGCTTGAGGCGGCCTGCGCCCAGGGCGTCCTCCTGTCACTGGGTGATGCCCTTGTCCTCGATGTGGATCTCGCCGACTGTGCAGCCTACTCCACTCAAGTGCTCAACATGCCTGCCCGCGCCAAGACTGCCGAGCCCTGGCCTGGGCTCATGGACGGCGCACAATTGCCTGCACCACGTGACCGGGCGGGATGTCGTGGCACGTGTGCGCAACGGCAACATGGCCGCGCTGGCCCTGTTCAAATTCGAGGTGTGCTGCTTGGCACCAAGTCACCAGTACCCGGCACCTTGCCATCACCCGACGCCCCCTTTGCTTACGGGACACACCGCGAGACGGTCTCCTCTGCAGCCAGTTGGCCGAGCTTCCTCTCCTCACCTAATCTCCCCTTGTACCTGCCCGTGCGCCATGCCCACAGGTTCGAAAGCCTGAGCGACAGGCCAAGGTGCGCCACACCCTGAACGACATGCGCCAGAGGCTACCGAGCCCCCTTGTCAAGATCAAGCGCCACGACAAGAGCGACCCCCACGACATCCACATGGGTGGCAACGTCCTCATCATGACCGACCCTTCATCAGCGGCTCCGGGGTACGTCACCGTGTGACCTACCCGCGTGCTGTGACGGCGCTGTGGGCCCTTACCCCCCTCATGCCTGCGAGAGCCCTCATGCCAATTGGGACCCGCACTACCACACTCCCTGCCCCACATGCTCCCCACCCCGACATGCCGGGCCTTACCTTCGTCGCCGTCCCGGGTACCTTCCAGCCCGAACGTCCCACATGGTGGGGTTGGTTGCAGGTACAAGCACCAGCGGCTACAGCGGCAGGGCAACCCACGCTACCATGACCTGCTGGAGGCGCCCCTGTACACGATGGCGGAGCTGGTGTGGGACGAGGTGGTCGAGCGTGCCCCCTTCCTTGCAGCCTACAGGTGCGCCCTGCCGGCTATGGGGCTGAGTGCGCATTGCCTGCACCAGCCAGAAGCCGCGCAGTGATGCGCCCTGCGAGGCGGGCAGGCGAGCGGTCGAACGACCGTGAGCGGGGGCCTCGCAGTGCCTGCTCTGTGGGCTCGCTGTGCTGGTATGGGCGGGGCAGGTGGCGGAGTGCGTACCTGCACGTAATAGTCCGTCACGGCGTACGCGGCGTCCAGCGGGAAGCCGTACCGAGTGACGGCGGTGGGCTGGCGCGCAGCTGAGGGCGTGAAGTCCACAATGCTGGGCGCGACCACGATTTCTCCGGGCTGTGGGCGGGGGGAACGGCTAGGCGGAGAGGGCGGGTGGGTATTTGGGTGATGTGAGGGTGAGGAAGGGCATGAAGCAGGCGCGAGAGGGAGGGGCCGCGCACCTGTAGGTGCGGGAGCGTATGGCCGGGTGAGAGGCCGTCGGGCTTGACGATGATGGCACAGGGCG
>LSYV01000384.1:3114-17626 GCA_001584585.1 Gonium pectorale | reverse complement strand
AGGTGCGCGAGGGTGGGGGCGGAGCAGCTCGGGGGGGGAGGTGCTTGCTCTGCGCCTGTGGGGCAGCGTGCCTGGATGGTCCGGATATCTGACGTTGCGCGCAAGAGACATGATCCCACGGCGCTATTGCACGGGCCCTCGCGGCGTGCGTGTACGCGATTGCCATCTACCGACCATGTCAATCCTCGCCATCCCCTATCTGCTTGCTGCCGCCCCTGCGGCATGCCAGCTGGAGGCCGTACCCTTTGTGAGCTACGTCTACGAAAAGGAATCCGCTTCGCTGCTCAAGGCTGGCCTGTCGGAGAAGAAGAAGCCGCAGCAGCTGCCCTCCACGCCTCGCTCCGCTGTCTCGACGCCACCGCACAGCACCGCGCGGGCCTCCGCCCCGCCGGGCCCCCCCGACCAAAGCGGCGGTGGCGCCTACCTCGCCGCCATGCTCGCAAGCGGTGACCAAAGCGCAGCAGCTGCGGCGGCGGCGGCGGCGGTGGAAGCCACTGATCTGGCTGTCGGCTCGCGCGCGGCATCTGGGTCGGTGCGCAGCGTGGTGCCCGGAGCGCGGGCGGTTTCAGTTGGTAGTTCTTTTCGTAGCGCTGCCGGCGGAGCTGGCGACCGTGCTCGCAGTAGCAGAGCCGCTGGGGCAGCCAGCAGAGCCGTCGCGGGGAGGGCCTCCCCGCGGCCGCTGGGCGAAGGGCTGGAGGTTGGCCCGGAGCCCAGCCCCGATCCCGCAGCGCTGGGGACTGCCGCAGCCGCTTATGGCCGCTTCCCTGCAGCGGCAGCGGCAGCCACAGTGGCAACGGCGCCGGCGCCGCGGGGGCAACCCGGGAGCGGCGTGTTAGGGTCACCCAGCATGGGCGGCAGTGGCGGCTTCCGTTCGGCGGCGCAGTCTGTGGCCCAATCCGTGGACCTGCAGTCGGAGGCAGTGGAGGCGAGTGTAGGCGGTGATGGCGAGGGCCCCGGGAGCCCCACGCTACGGCCCGATATCGTGGCGGCCACGGCCTCGGCGGCTGCTGCTGTGACCTATGGGTTGCCCGTACCGGCGGCGCCCGTTCTGCCACTGATGCCATCCAGAGCCACGAGCCGGGCCGCGTCCTTAGCGGGATCGCCGCGCAGCGTGCGGTCCGCCGCCACCACCCCAATGGCTGCGGCCTCTGCCGGTTTCGGAACGGCCGCCGAATCGGCCGCCGGCTCGATTGCTGCGCCTAGGCCCATCGCTACCGGCCGGATGACGCCGTCGCCTGCAGCCAGTGCAGCCGGGACACCGCGCCGCGGCTCCTCCGTGAAGGAGGCCCCTGCCGTCGCCGCTCCGCCGGAGCCACCCACCCCGCCTCCGCCGGCGTCCGTGCGCAACTCTCTCGCAAAGGAGCGGCCGACGCTGCCTCCGGACGTTGCGGTTACCCTCGAGGTACAGTTACGACCCGCACCGTGCACCTTCCGAGGTTTAATCTTGGCCCTCCGCCCTCGAACCTGCTGACGTCGCCTTTGCACTCGGCGACCGCCCTCTCCTGGTGCCCGCTGCCCGTGTTCTCTGCTCTGCTACGATGCTGAGCCACCCCCTTTCTGGACCCAAACCTCCTCGCCCCCTGACCGCCCGCCCGCTCTCCCGTGGCGATCTATCTGCAGTCCGCCCCGCTGCTGGCCGCCTGCCGGGTGCTCCGCTACGAGGTGACGCTGGCCCCTGGGGCGCAGCTGGGCAACCTGGACTGCGTCAACCTGCAAGCGGAGGCGGCGGGAGGCGGTAAACAGCGGGAGAGGGGCCTGGCGCGGGGGGGGGGGTAAGAGCTCGTGCGAGAGGGCACCCCGTCTCAACTAGCTTGTCTTGGCCCCTGCCCTGGCCCCTGCCCGTGCCTCGCCTTCTGCTGCATGAGGCAGTGATGACCGTCCCGTATCGGCCCCCTGTGCCCCGTCCTCGGGGTCCCGCTCCGGCCGCCCTCAGGCCCGGTGTACGTGGAGCGACTGGAGGTGCGGTGCGCCACCAGCGATCCGCCGCTGCGGTGGGAGCTCACGCTGCGGCGCTGGCTGGCCGCGGGGGAGGCAGCCGAGGGGCTGCGGCCCGACCCTTGCGTGTGGGAGGAGTGGGACATGGCGGTGGGTGCGGCGGGCGGGCGGCGGGAGCAGCAGGAGGAGCAGGAGCTTGGAGTTTGAAAGGATTGCGGCACAAAGGCGGAGAGGAGGCAGCACTGGGATCAAAGTTAAGGGCAGAGCCCTCTTGTTGTGTGGAATGTGGCAGCCGCGCTGCGGGTTTACGTCTTTCATGCTGCTGACACGCTCCCTTTACGATCGCTCGACGCACCCCGCGCGACCGCAGCTCGACGAGGCGAGCGGCAAGCCCCGCTTGGTGCTGTACCTCAACCCCAACACCGGCGAGTGCGCCTGGCGCGCCCCGCCGCCCACCCCGCTGCCGGCCATGCCAGGTGGGGGACGGCACGCGGCACCCGCCGGCGCGAACCCGGCATCGGCCCCCACGCACCCGCCGTATCAGACAGACGGCCCGAACTGCATTGGCGTGATGATGGCCCGACGGGAGGTTGTGGCCCCTCGCATGGCACTTGACTCGATAGCGGGCCCTTCCCACACTCGTTGACAGGCAGCGCTCAATACTATCCAAACTCGCCCGCCACCGTGCTTATGCTTCTGCTGCCCGCAGGCGCGCTGCCGCACCTGTCCTTCGGTGACCCCTTCCTCCGTGTCGCCCAGCCGGGCCGGGAGTGGCTGCCGGGCGTCACGCCCTGCGCCGCCCGCCGCTGCGAGATGCGGTTCCTGGACAGCCTGCGCTCCCCGGCCCACTTCCGGCCCACCCGCGTGCGGCCGCGCTACGGGCTGGGCTTCGGCGGGGAGCTGGGGCTGCTGCCTGGGAGCCAGGTGCGGTGGCCAGTGGACTGCAGTTAGCTGCTGGCACTGGGACGGCATCAGTAGTTTAGCAACAACGGTGACGGCGGCGGCCTTGTGTCCGGTGTGCGAGGCGGGTGGCGGCTGGCAGTAAAAAGATTCACGTGGAAAATTGACATGCACAGCTCGGCCCGTCTCCTCCCCATGCTACTGAAACGAATTCCACACTTTCCTGATAACGCTCTCAGCCCGCCGGCGATACCTGCGTCGTATGTGTGTGTGTGTGTGTGTGTGTGTGTGTGTGTGTTTGCGTCTCTGTGTGGCTCCACAGGTCCGGGTCAAGGGCCTTGCTTGCACGCGCTCCATCGCCGTGTCGGCGCGGGGTGGCTTCAAGTGGGCCGACCCGGCCGACCCACGGGTCGCGCGCCTGTTGCCCGCCGGCGCCGCCACGACCCCCGATGGCGGCATGTACGGCAGCGTCGCCGCTGATGGCCAGCCCGCGGCAGCCGACGTCGACCCGTTCGGCGGCGGTGTGGTGGCGGGCGTGCGGGAGTGTGTGGTCCTGACGTACGACCTGGCCGCTGCAGGGGAGGAGCTCGGGGAGCAGTACCTGTGGCTGCTCACACATGTAGCACTGGACGACAGCGCGGGTGAGCCGTGTGGGATCTTCGACTGTGGGCATTTCACTGTGCGTTTCGTTATGGGGTCGAGCTTGGAAGGGAGCAGCTGTGTCTAGTGACCAGGGGAATGTGGACGCATCACTTCACAGCCTGCTGCGACGGCTTTGTGCATCGAGGAGTTGTGCTTGTTGGGCGCTGTCGGTTGCGCCGGGCAACAGAGAGCGCTCGGGCGCAGGCCGGGAGAGGCTGTTGCACCGGGAGGCGCTGTGCGACCGGGCCCGCTCCAGCCCGCCCGGCGCACTTCCAACGCCCTTCGGTACGCCCACCCCACCGGCCCCACCACTTCCTGGGCGCCTGCCGAACCCGCCCTCCGCAGGCACGCCCCCCGCGCCCGTGCGCTTCAGCGTGGTGAAGGACGACGCCCTGGTGTGGGCCACCTGGCTGCGGGCGGCGGGGGACGTGGCGCTGTGCTGCGAGCCGCTGCTGGGGTGCAGGTACGCCTCCTCCCCACACCATCCACCCACCCCCCGCGTACTGCGGTCAGATGCTGCGGTCGGGTGCGCAAGGGGACCGCTTTGCGCATCTGGGCCGGCTGGCGTGCGGCGAGCCGGAACGGCCCGTAGGTCGGCGCGTCACCTGCCTTTTTCGCGCCCACGCAAACCCTCTCCCCCCCAGGCCCCGGACGGGACTTACGCTGCTGGCGCCCAGCTCGTCGTTGTTCATTCTCCTTTTCCTTCACCCCGCCCCGCCCCCGGCCCTCGCAGGCAGCTCCAGCTGGTGGTGGAGAGCGATTTCAGCGGGGACGCCCGCTGCGTGTGGCTGGACCCGCTGCTGCTGTGCGGCCCGCTGCAAGACCGGGCGCTGCTGGCGGAGCTAGACGCGGCGGCGAGGGCGTCGCAGGTGCGGGGCGGGGCGGCACGTGCGCGTGTGTGTGCGTGTATATGTTGTGTGTGTGCGCTGTGTGTGTTACGTCATGCGAATGTGCGCTGTGTGTGTGTGGTGTTACATCTCCGGACCGACGCTGGCCAGGGGCGCTACCCGCCCCAACGCAAGACCACCTCAACAATGTGTGTGTCATGATATCTCCGGGCCGACGCTGTATGTGTATTCGTATGCGTGACGGAACGCTTAAAGCAGGCCCAAAACGAGGCAGCAAAGCAGGCGGCAGCACACGTGTGTATGTGGGCGCTATGCGCGCATGTCCGTACGCGCCCAGGCGTGCGCCCGGGGGTCCTGTCCGCCCTCTTCTTTCTCCCGTCCTTCACCTTGGGCCCTGCACGGAATGGGCTCTCGAGGAAGGTCTCTCGCGCCCGCGCAGAGCGCCCTCGTGCCCTCCTGCCCCGCTCCCCACCCTCAGGCGGTGGACGTGGTGGCCAAGGACGTCAAGGTGCACTTCGCCACCGAGGCGGGCGGCGACATCATGTACATGGCGCCAGCGAGGTCCGTGCCGCCTGAGGTGAGTGCGGGCGGGCGGGCGGGCGGCGTGTCGGGGTGTCGGGCGCCATGCTCAGACAGTGCTGACGGGCGGAGTGCGACGCATGCAAAAGAAGCGCAGACGTTCTGCAGGGCCACGAAACACGGCGTACCGGCTATAGCCCTTCATAATACCGCGTACAACGCCAGGCATTCATCACAAGACGCCCGCCGCTGCCATCCCGCGGCTTCCGGCGCTGACCGCCGGAAGTGCGCCACAGCAGCGGGCAGAGGGCAGGTCTCCCTCTGGCTCTCCTACACAGTGTACTGGCGGGTGCACCGGCATTACTCCCTGGGCGCGGTAACCGAACGCAGGGGCGTTGGTACGGCCGTCGGTTTTCCCCGCTGCGCCCCAGCCCCTGAGGCGGTTGGCCCACGGCTTCGCGCCCCGCTCCCCCCTCCCTCCCTCCCTCCCCTCCTCGCCGCCCACCGCCGCACGCAGGTGTCCCGCAGCAGCAGCACCGGCAGCTACCGCATCAGCGTCTTCACGGCCCCCGACAAGGGAGGGGGGACGCGCAGCCGCGTCTACGTGCGTCTGCACGGCCGGCGGGGCAAGGACGCGGGTGGCGCGGTGCTCAAGAGCAACCTCATCTGCATCAACCCGGACGGGGCGGCGCTGGAGGAGTGGGTGGGGGCCGGGGGGCGCGGGCGTAGTCGTGTGCGAGGGGGAGGGGGCGTGAGGGACGGTGCGTGGGGTGGGTCGCACGCTGCGTAGCGGCCTGGCTGCAACTGGCTTCCCCTTCAGCGCTGACCTGCCTTCAGGGTTTCGAGTGGTTCCGTTGGCGTCGCAGCGTCGCAGCAGCATACTCTGGGTGCGTTGGACGGGGCCGCGGCAGCGCGCCTGCTCGAGCCTTTGGCCCCAGCACCGGCACTCAACAACTCTGGAGCGGTGTGCAGCGACATCAGCACACCCCCTCCCGGCTACTCCCCCTCCTCCCGGTGCGGGGTCTCCACCACAGGGGCCGCAAGGTGGCGCTGCTGGAGCCCGTGAGCCTGCCCCTCATGGAGCAGCTGACGGGGGTCACGCTGCAGCTGGCGGCGCCGCCGGGCGGCCGGCTGGGGGGCGGCGTGACGCCCGGGGGTCCGGGCGACTGGGGCGTGCAGCACGTGGAGGTGGCCTGGTGAGCGGCCGGGGGGGGGAGGACCGGGCGGGGTGGGGCGGGAGGAGCTAGGGGGAAAAGGGGGCAGGCGGGGCGGGGCGGGATGCAAAGCGCACGATAGGGCTTGCGGTGGGGATGTGGATGCGGCGGTGCGCCCTCACTGCTGGGTTGGGGTGACGGGGCGATGAGGTGATAGGCATGGTGGGGTGACGGAGGGATGGGCTTCCAGGCGGCGCCGTTTGTTGTGGGGCTCCAGTTGACCGGTTACGGCCCCTCCTTCCCCCCACCCGATCAGCGAGGAGACCGGCCGCACCTGGTACTTCGTTGGTGGCGGCCGCTTCCTGGCCCTGGCAGCCCAACAAGCCGCAGAGAAGGCGGGCCAGGGCGTTGGGGCGGGCGGCTCCCCCGCTGGCGGCAAGGGGCCCCGCCTGCAGCCCGCGGACGCGGAGCTCTTCCTGCCGGTGGCCTCCTCGGCAGCCGACTACAAGGCGAGCGGCCTCCCCAGTCCCAGTCCCGGGGTAGCGGGGCGGGGCGGGGGCGGCAACGGGGGCCGGTGGTGGGCTAGCTGCGTGCCATTTAGTGTGGGAGGCCTAGGTGACTTGTTCAGGAGGACGGATACCGCCCTGACTGTGCAGCTGACGTGCTGTGCAGGGTGGGTAAGGATTGGGGAGCGTTTCCGGAGAGAAGCCGTACGGGTACGGGTACGGGTACCGACCTTGGTCTCGTACTGCTGGGGGAAGGGGGCTGCGCGCCGCTGGTGGGGCCCAGCGGCGGGTGGCTGGTGATGTCGTGGCGGAGGGATGGTCCGGCCGCTGGAGGCCGGCGTGCCCTGATTGCCCTCCCGTGCCTCCGCTCCTCTGAGCTGCAGGTGGTATTCCACATCCTCAGCTCGGGCCGGGGCGTGGGCATGGGCATCGACGGAGACCTGCAGGTGGGCGCGGCGCCGGGGCGGGGCCCAGAGAGTGAACGCCTGGCGACGCGGGTTGCGGGGCCTTGAAGCACCGCCCTCCATGAGCCCCCGTCCATCCGCTCATGTTGTGTGTCTCCGCTAGTTCACTCCCTGTTCGATTCAGTGACGTCAAAGCTTACTGGCTCCGGCCCCGGCGCAACGATGGCTACGCAGTGAGCTCCCTTACGCGCCCGCCCCCCCCCAGTACGCCCCCTCCCCTTTTTTTCCATCACGCGTGCTTCAACCTCTCCTTGTTCCTTCACCTCTGGCTGCAATGCAACCCTTTTCTCACTCACTCCCCTCATTCCCCTGCCCGCTGTCCGCTGCTCGTAGATCGTGGTGGTGGGCCTGACCGAGGAGGGCTACCAGCAGGCGCCCTTCAGCCTGCCCGGCCGCTCCATCGACCAAGCGCACGAGACGCGGCTGATGCGCAGCCCCGTGCCGCTGGGGGAGCTGCTGAGCTTGGAGATGTGGTGCACGTGAGGAAGAAGGGGGGGAGGGGAGTGGGGAACGCGGGGGAAATGGGGAAAGGCCGTGAGGCGGAGCTGGGGGTCGGCCAGGGGATTCAGGAACGGACTGAAGCCAGACGGAGTGCGCTCGCCTGGAATGTCAGCTGCACGGCCGCTTCGCGTCACGGCGCAGCTGAGGGGCCCCGCCTGCCCCGCCCCGCCTGTCCGTTTGAAGGACAGCTGCGCTCGCCAGCCCGTGTACGCATACACATCCCAACACAGGCCCATCTGCGCTACCCGCTGCTCCTGCCACTTCCCCCCACACCCCGCAGGCAGATGGGCATTCTCAACTCCCGCATGCAGTGCATCGAGGTACGGCACATGCCGTACGGCGGTACGGCCGCTCGTGCCCACGTGGCGCAACCGCGAGGATGGCTGGCATGCGACGTAGCGGTCCCCCGCTGCGTTATTCGCCGGACGGGAGGATGCTGCCAGACACCAGCTCGTCCTGATCAAACCTCCCCCTGCCTCCCGGCCCCCCAACTGACCGCCCCTGCCTCCCCTGCCCCTGCCCCAACCCCGCCAGGTGGTCCGGCTGCTGGACGGCAAGCACTACCTGTTCCTGCCGCCGCCGCCCGACCCCGACCACCCGCCCAACCCGGCGGCCACCCGCATCGTGCTGCGCGCGGCGGCGCAGCCGCACTTCCGCATCGCCACCTTCACCAGCGCCCTGCCCGAGGTGGGGCGGGAGTGCGGGGGCAGGGGGGCAGGGGAGGATGGCACCTCGTGCCCCCCCCCCCGCCCCACTGCGTTGAGCAGCCTACCCTTCCGCTGTGCCGAGCATGGGAGCGGACAGCATGTGCATGCGCTGTGCTGTGTGAGGCCCCCACATTCCCCCACACCCCATCCTGCCCCCTCCCCGCCTCCCCCTCCCCCGCAGGCCAGCACCGACGCGCGCGTGTACCTCGACCTGTTCGGCTCCCGGGGCCAGCTGCTGGACCTGCACCTGCGGGACAGCACCGGGGACACCTTCAACGAGGGGGCCGAGGTGGGCGGGGCGTGTTTGTGTTCGTGGGGGTGTGGGGGTGTGAGGAAGGGAGCTCATAAGGCCACTGGCGCTGCGGTACTTCGGGCGCTCCCCCGTTTTCCATCACGGCCCGGCCTGCCCGGCTGGGCTACCCCACTTGGGCCCATTTCGGAGCGCCGGGGGCTGTCACAACCGCAACCACCTGCGCTGCCCCCTCCCCATCCCCCGGTCCAGCCAATGCGTTCGCTTCGACGTCTCCTGCCGCCTCCTGCCGGGTCACATGCTTGCTGCGGCGGCTGCACCGCCTGCCTTGAACGCCCCCCCCACCGCCCCGCCCCGCCGCCGCCGCCGCCGCAGGACGTGTTCTTCTTCCCGGACCCCGGGCTGGGGGAGCTAGGCAGCGTGTGCATCTCACACGACGACTCGGGTGGGGCCGCGGGGCGGGGTCAGGTGTCGGCACGTCGCCGGCTGCTGTCGGGAGTAGATATGCCCCTGCTCCTGTTCCTGCCCCCACCCTCAACCGAGGGCAGCTGCACCCTCGCCGTGTGCCCGTTGACTGCGCGTCCCATATCCACTCTCACCCCCTCGCTTTCAAACCACACTTTCTAAATGTCCCAATCCCAACCTGTTTCACGTTGCCTCCTGTGCTTCCTCCCATGCCCCCACCCACGCATCCGCCCACCAACGCTGTCAGCTATCCCCTCCGTCCGCATCGTCCCCCCTCCCCCCTACCCCCTACCCGCACGCACTGCGGACAGGAGAAGGCTGCCGCTGCACGCATTCGGTGGTGGTGCATGCGCGCGCATAACACCCCCGGCCCGCGCACCCACTACGCCTCTCTATCCATCCTGCCGCCCGCCCGCCCGCAACCCCTCCCGCCGCAGGCGACTCCCCCAACTGGCACCTAGACCACATCGAGGTGACCCACACCGGCACCGGCCGCACCGCCGTGTTCGTGTGCCGCAACTGGCTGGGGCTGGGCGCGGGGCTCAAGGTGGGGGGGGGGGCTGCGGGCTTGGGAGTTTAGGGCGGCCGTGACTTAGGGACTTCAAGTATCCGGCGGCGGTGTGCGGTGTCGCCAGGACCACCAGACGCGCCTTCCTGGGACATGCCGTTCCTTGAATCCATCCTGTGGCCACGCAACCGATATCGGTTTCGGGGACGAGGTTCCCGACCCGCCTGCTCCGCGCCCGCCATTGCCCACAGGACGAGGGCGCGACGGAGGGCCGCTTCGGGCCTGACCGGGTGAGCTAGGCATTGCGTGGATCCAACGCCGGACTCCGATCCGGATCCGGATCCTGGACAGGGCTCTGAGCGCACACCAGCCGCACGGCGTGCGTCCGCACCCTAGCGCGTGCGCCGCCCGCCCCCACTACCGCCCACGTCCAAGCTGCCCCCGACCGTTCCCCCCCCCCGTTAGGCACCCAACAATCCGTCTCGCCATGCTGTGTGTGTGGCTGTATGTGTGACTGTGTACCGGTATGATGCGCCCACGCGTTGCACACACCGGCACTGCACGCCGGCGGTGCCACTGTCGCCTCAGTCCTGTCCCTCCCTCCCTCACTCCCCTGCCCACGCCTCGCCTCGAAGGTCCTGGAGCGAGTCCTCTACCCCACACACGTCCTGGCGGCGCTCCAGGTGCGTACGGCAGGCACACACACACACACAGGAAAGTCCGTCCGCTGCCATGCACATCAACTCGTACACGCCTGTTCCCACCCCACTTGTTCCACGCTTCCGCCTAGCTCTCCCCCTTCCCCGGCCGTCTTCCCCCGCCCCTCGCCGCCCCTCTCCCCCCCATCGGCCCCATCCCATGACCCCCCTCCTCCCCCCAGACCGGCCAGCCCCTGATGCGCTACCTGCTGGTGCTGCGCTGCAAGGAGCCCCGGGCCGAGGCCGAGGCCTGGCATGCGGCGGAGGCGGTGCAGCTCAGCGGCTGGAACAGCAAGGTGCGCCCCCGCGGTTGCTGCGTCGCCGAGGGCACTCCGCCGCGCTTTCCCGACCTCTCAGCACACCCGAAGCCTTATCACATACGTTCCTTGTCACTATACGCCCCCACTCGCAAATGCCAGATCGCAACCGGGCCGAATGTGCTTTGCCCATTACGTGCCTGAAGCACTGCGACGGCCTAGCTACAATACTCGCCTGTAGCACTCGCCTGTAGCATTGCCGACGGCCTGTTGCACTGCGACGGCCTGTAGCACTGCGACGGCACTGCGACGGCCTAGTTATAATACTCGCCGCTCCTTGCCCACCGGCACCCTCCCACGCCCGCGGCCTCCGACCCACTGTGTGGGGTGCTGGGCCCATACCGCCCCCTTGCAGCATTGCGACCCGTTTGACTTCCGTCTCCGCTCCTTGCGCCTCTCCACCCGCCCCCGTCCGCAGGTGCTGCAGCACTCGGACATCGCCATCCTGGACTCGGGCCGGGCGGTCCCCGACCCGGAGCTCGACCTCGCCTACGTGCGCTGCGTGCAGTCCCGCACCGCCGCGGCCACTGAAAGGCAGGCGGAGGAAGCGGCGGAGGCCGGCGGCGCGTCGCCGCGCCCACCCAAGCCCGTGAGTGCGCCCCCCTGCCCCCCCCCCCCGATGCTGTACCCTCCATCGCCCTCCACCCTCCGCCGCACTCACCCAGGCGCCATTGCACCCATCTCTAAACTCATCTCCTCTGCGCTGCGCCGTAGTCGCCCCTTTAGTGTCCGATACCGGCTGATCCGGTTGCTGGTACCTGCCACCGGCTCCGCCCCTCCGCGCCCCCCCTCCTCCTCCTCCTCCGCGCCCTAGCAGCCCGGCCGCACGTACGAGGTGGTGGTGGCCAAGGGCGGGGTGCACACCCTGCGCAGCAACGTGTCGCTGGGCGGCGGCCGGGCGGCGCGGGCCGTCACCCTGGCGCTGCACGGCTCGGCGGCCAGCTGCAGGTGCCGTGTGGTGCCGTGCGGGGGAGCGGCCGAGGGGCGGGGCCAACCTGGAGGGAGGGGGAGTGTGCGGGGGTTGGCGAGATGGGGGGTGAGGGGGGCGGTGCGGTTGAGCAGGTGGGCGGGCCGGGGGAGAGAAGACCGTTGCAGGCCGCGGAGCTCTGAGGGAGGGGATCCGAACATAAGGGGGGGGCAGCCGCGGCACGGCGAGTCAGCGGCGGCGCACGCAGGTGCATGGCGGGGGGCGGCAGCAGCGGGTCGCGGCAGGCTGGCGGGGCGGTTGGGGCTACTGGCCCCCCTGCTGGTCTCAACCCGCTGCACCCGCGTACAGCTGCGCTGCGCTGCGCTGGCGGCACGCGCCAAGAAGACGTGCGTGCGCTCCCGGGTCCGCAGGCCGCTGGTGCTGTCCTCCGAGAGCTGCACGACGGCTGGGGTGGCGCCCTTCACCGACGCCGCCCAGCCCGACGTGTTCCAGGTGGGGCCGCTGGCTACGGCGCGGGGGGGGGGATTTGTGATGTCGAGATCGCGGGCTCTGTATGCCTCTGTGTAGGGAAGCAGCTGCGGCGTGTTTGGGCCCACCCGGCGGCCGCATGCACGTGCCTGGCTGGGTGGCTTCCAAGCTGACTGGGTGGTCACGGCCGGCCACTCGGGGTCGCATGGGCGTGGCACTGAAGAACAAGAAAGGGTCGCGGGTGCGGCGGCGCAGGGGCTAGGCAGACTGCATGAGCGAGGCGGGCCCCTGGCGCCGCGCAGTCCAGCTCTTCCGGCGCCGCGCGCCTGCACGTAACGTGTCGCCAGCCGTGTGCCCTGCGGGCGCTTGGGTTGTTTTCCGCCGCCGCCGCCGCCGCCGCGATGCTTTCCGACTGCGATGCAACGCGGGTGGTGGCTCGCAGGTATCGTGTGATGAGGCGCTGGGTGAGGAGCTGCTGCGGGCGGACTTGCGGCTGCCCGCCAGTGCCGCCGGCGACTGGGGCATTCTGCTTAAGGTGGGGCAGGGCGGAAGGGTAGCAGGCTTGCGGGGGGGGGGCACGGGGCCGGGGCGGGGGGTCAAGAGATGATCGGTAGGCAGCGTCGCTCGTTGCTGCCGCACTGCCACCGTTCTCAGGCATCCTCAAGCCTGTTCGCCCGTGCGCCATGTCGCCACCCCCCGCGCAGTCCATCACGGTGCGGGACGTTAGCGACAGCGGCTCCGCGCCCACCCACTTCACGGCCGGACCCGCGGGTCAGTGGCTGGGCGTGTCGCCCGACAAGCCGGAGGGCGCTTCTGGGGCGGTGCAGGGCCTGCGGCTGCTGCCCGCCGGCACCTGCGCCGTGTCATTCATCGGCAGGTGGGCGCCGGCGGAGGCGGCGAGGGGGTCGTGGCACCGGGCGCCGACCTACAACCATCTCCATATCCACTCGGAACGCACATCTCCATCCGATACCCGGCCACCTAGAACGTACCGCCGCACGCATGCTCCTTCCTTTCCTGTACAGCAACGCTGCAGCCTTCGATGCCACGACGGCCATCATTGTAAGTCGGGCCCTGTCAAGGTCATGATGACATTTTCTCGACCGTCCCAAACCACCCGGCGCAGGGCGTTCGAGGCCCTGGCGGCCATGCACATCCGCCACGACGCCCCCGGCGTGTGGCCAGGCTGGCCGCTGCGAGATGTGGCGCTGCTGGCGGCGCCGCCGCCGGGACCCCCCGTGCGCGGCGCCGCCGCCGTCGCGCCGCCGGCGGCGGTGGCGGAGGCCACGTCTACTTCATCGTCAACGTACCCGCTGCTTCCGCTGGCGCCGACGCTGCACCTGTTCCCCGGCTCCCAGCCGCCCTGCGGCTGGCCGTCGAAAGAGCGGCCGTACATCAGGTGCGGAGGCGTGTTGCGGAGTCGTGTCGCGTCGCGCTGTGTCCAAGTGTCGTGTGTTCCGTGTCCGGTGGTTTCGCGCCCGGTTGGTTTCCAAGCTGACGAGCGCGCCACTGCTCCCCTCGGCCCTCTGGGATCTTCTTTCCTCGCAGCCCCCCCTCTTCTCCCGTAACCACAAACCGTCCCCGGACCGCCCCGCCCCCCACCGCACCCAACGGGTGCGAGGCTCAACGGTGCCCTCTCTGTCCCTAACATCCCGTGGACCCCCCCTCTCTCCCCGCTCAGGCACTTCCTCACGGAGCAGGCCCTGGCGCATCCGCACCCCGCGGAGGCGTACTTCTGTCCGCCAAGCATCGCGCAGCCGCCCGCACCACCGCGCCCGCCAACGCCACACCCCGCGGTTGAGGTTTTGCTGCCCCCAAATACCACCACCAACATAAAACCAACAATCGAGCCCCACCCGCTACACCAAAAGGTGGGCCACAAGCGACCGGCCCTGATGTACAGTTACCGATTTATGATGTGGTGAGCCATAGTTTCTGGAGTTGTGGCCATAGCGCCGCCGCCACTTTCATGGCTTTGTCCGTGGGCTATACCTAGTAGGGCCCTGCCCTGCCCCGGGCGTTACGCCTGTCCGCCCCCCCCCGCCCCACGCCACGGGGTGGGGTGGGGTGGAGGGGGGTTGGAGAGGCATGGCAGGGATAGCCGGTCCGGGCTTCTCCACCCATTCAAACCACCAGCCTTATAACCCATCCATACACAGCATCCACAAAGAAATGGCGCTAGCGCTCAGCTCTCAGCTCTCAGCCTCTCAGCTCTCTGCCTCTCAGCTCTCAGCCGCTCAGGCCCCAGTTGTTTACCTCGGGAGAGACATGCTCCCCCAGGCTTCTCTGCTGAGAATGCCTTCCAATCCCACTATGCCCCACGCCCCACGCCACGGCCCCTTTCCTCCTCCGGCAGGCGCTCGCAACCGAGCTGGCGGCGGCGGAGGAGCTGGCGGCGCAGGGCCGCGGCGGCGAGGTGGACCTGTTTGCGCTGATGCGCGCCCGCATCCGGGTGGGTGGGTGGGTCCGGGCGCCGGCGGGACAGGAGCCCCCTCCTGCTGTGACTGCTGCCATGACCACCCCTCTGCTGTACTATCCGGGCCCGGGTTCGAAACGGCGCACTCACCACAGGGTGCGACTGGCTTCTGGGGATGCCCTGCGCTGCGTCGTACTCAGGCCATCCGCACCCAACAAAATGCCCCGAATGTAGCGGCTCGTGTGCCCCGTTTCGGTTGGGTTGCTGATCTGCATGGCTGAATGCC
>LSYV01000382.1:0-15689 GCA_001584585.1 Gonium pectorale | reverse complement strand
GGACGGGGGGGCCCAGAAGGGGGATCCGGGGGGCAGGGGGGGAGGCGAATGTAGGAGGGCAGCTAGCACAGGAGTGCGCGGGGGGCGGGGGGGCCACATGCGCCGTTTGCAGGCGCCACACCGCCACACCCAGCGTCACGCTGCCAACTTCGTGCGCTCCTCCCTGACCCCCACCAAGCGCCAAGTGAAGTGATATGCCGCATGATGTGTGTCCTGTCATCCCCCCCTACTTCTTCTCCTCCACCATTCCCCTACCTCGCACACAAAGACACGGTACATCCCGCCGCCCACGCCACCCTCCGGCTCTCGTGAAACGTCACCACTCCACCTCGCAAACCCCACCCCTCCCCGCTGGCGTCCCGCGCTCGTCACCTTCCTTTTCGCGTACCCCCGCCGCTCCACCGCCCCCCCCTCCTTCCTGCCATATGGCTGCAGGCACCTGATCCTGACCTCGGACCTGGACTTCGACGGCCTGCTGCGCCTGTGCGTGGGCCTCAGTGGCCGCCTGCAGCTGCGGCCGCTGCTGGACACTGCGGAGGCGCTGGTGCGGTACGCGGGGGAGGCGGGGCGCGAGGCCACCGCGGAGCTGCCGTGAGGCGACGCAGGGGGAGGAGGCGACGCGACGCGACGCGCGGGGGCGGGGCAGGCGGGAGGGAGGCGGGAGAGGCGGGGGAGGCGTGCAGGGAGGTGGGGGGCGGGGAGCGTCGTTGGGCGCCCTCCCGCGGTGGGGCTCTGAGCAGCCGAGGAAAGGGCGGCCGGGGGGGAGCGCGGAGGCGAGGTGGGGAGATGATGCTGGGCAGAGATGTTGGTGAATCGGATTGTACGGCGTGAGATGGAGCTCCGGGCGGTGGTCGTGCGCATGGGGAAGGAGAAGGCAGAGGAGGAGGAGGAGGAGGAGGAGGAGGTGGAGGGGCGCGTGGCAACCTTTGGCGGGAGTTGCGGATCGCAGTGCAATGCAGTGCCTGATGCGGGGAACCGCCGAGGAGGCGAGGAGGCGTGGAGGCTGCCCGGGTGACGAGTCGTGGGATTGGTCGGGTGGCTTGCCGCGACGGAGCCACGGGTCGGGACTCATGGAGGCGACTCGGGAGGGCGCGAGGGGCCGAGGCTGAGGCGGGCCGGCAGGTGGTAACGCCAGCTGCGAAGCTGCCGTTGCGGTGCGTACGGAGCCGGCGCGGCGTTGCCGTTGGGACGAGGCGCGGCGGCCGATGGCGTGGGGGGCCCGGGGCTGGGTGCCGTCCGAGCGCTGGAAAAGGAAAGACCGCACTCCCGAGGTGCGGTAATCGTGTGTTGACGGGACCCTGGTACCATGCAGCGCAGACGCGAAGGGGTGATTCGCAATGACCCATGGGCCATCCCCAGGTGTGTACCATATCTCACGATAAGTGCGCCGTGCCGTAACGCCATCCCGTACGGCATGGTGTGCGGCACGGCGGCGGCGGCGTTTGCCGCTTGTTTGTTTGTTTTGTCGTTTGTTAGGAGGGAAGGCGCTGGATGGCGGGGGAGTCCGGACACGGGACGCCGCCGTCTCGCGGGCATGGCCCAAGGGATGCACTGTACGGCACTGTACGACACTGGTGTGCACGTTTTGTTCGTTCATCTCCGCGCCGAAAGGACTCGGGGCAACGAGAAATCCGTTCTGAGGATAGGGGAAAGGTTGCGGGGAGCGGCCGGCGGACAGGAGCATCGCCCACTCGTGCGAAGGGCCGAAGGCCCAGCCAGCTGGGCCGGCTCCTGCCGTTCGCCGGCGGCGTCTCCAGTTCCCCACCCCCCTGCTGTCCCCAGTCGCCCATCGCAGGCGGCCGCATGTTGAGGCACCCGAGGAGCCGCCATTGGCCGCGGGTGCAGCGGTGCCGGGGGGGGTGGCTTGCAGGGCGGGTGCGGGCGCGGGTGGGAGCGGGTGCCGCGCCGCTGCCCCCACCCCTCGCCTCACCGGGCCACTCGCGGCACCCGGGACCGCATTGGGACGTGGGCCGGGAGGGGAAGGGGAGAGAGGTGTGTGTTCTATATGAGGGGTGTGTGTGTGTGTGTGTGTCGTCCGCATAGTCCGTTGGCGGCCCTGCAAGGGATTGAAGATGATTCCCCGGACAGCAGGGAGCACGGGGGGAGGGGCGTTCTTCTTCTTCCGGATTCCTTTTCAGCACCTGCTGGCTTTTCGCTGCGGGAAGGGTGCCCGGTTGGTTGTTTGGTTGGTTGTGTGTCGTGTAGCCCGTGCGGTTGCGTGGGTTGTTGCAGTGGACGGCGGTGCGGTTGCGGTTGGGACGGTACGGTACGGCCAGAGCCTGGGGCGCCCAAGAGGTCCCAGGATGAAGCGGGGGAGCGCTGGGACCCACGGCCCGCTGTAGACGGCGTGTGTGGCATTACTGCTGATGGCGCATAAGAGATGGACGAGGCGCTGGCATGGCGTCCCGTGCTAGATGGGCCGCTGGAGACGAAGGAATAAGTGAGCGCGGGGTGGTGGCTTCCGCGCGCGTGCCGGAGACCGTCGGGTATGGAGGGTAGGGTGCGGCCGCGTGCCGTGCGCGAGCAGAGGCCAAGGGCAAGAGAGGCAGTCGGCGGATACGGTACTAGCTCTCGCTGTGCGGACGCGTGTCCCGACGTTGCGGGGAGCCCTGCGAGGGGTGGGGCACCGCGTCTGCAACAATGGAGCTGCGACCCGCGTGTCGCCGGGGAACGCGCCTGGAAGAAACAGCGGGGGAGAAAGACCCTGTTGAGCTGGACTCTATACCAATTTATCGAGCCGTATGTGTACATGCCGGCCGCTTGCCACACGCCGTTTAGTACCCCAGCTCTGCAACTAGCTCCTGCGCGTGCGATCCGTTCGCTTTGGGGTGTGGGTGGGGTGGGGAAAGGACGCGCCATGGTGGCAGCCCTAGGCCCCAAGTCCCCAGTCCTTGGTCGTGAGTCAGATGGCGTCCCGTGTGCCGCAAGGTGCGTCAGTCAGGTCCGTCCATCCGCTGCACCCCTCCCTGAGCCGCCCCTCCTACGACTGCCCCCTCTTTCCACGAGCCCCCTCCAGCTTCGCGAGCAGCAGCACCAGCAGCTCCTGCGGCTGCCGTGTTTGCTCCAGCTGCCGGGCACATGTGTAACCCGCATGCCCTATATGTGCACCCGCCGTGAACCGTGGGCGACACGACCCGGTGTCTAGGCACTGCGTAACGGCGCAGGCGAGGGCACCCACACGGCTTGGGCGAGGACGTGGACAATGGACGGAGAGAGCCTGGCAGACACAGCGACAGCGACAGCAAAAGTATAAGTATAAACACTTACATCTTACGTTTTCTTTTCTGACATTTTGACAAGGGGCCCTATATGGTTTCGGCGCTGTTTTCCGCCGGGGCTGGCCCCAACACCCCCCCTCCTCCCCACTCAGCCCTCTTTCCTGCACTTTGGCACAATGACGACCGTCGTGCCAGAGCTCCTCGCTAAGAAGCGCAAGCGGGACGAGCAGGCTGCTGCTGAGCGGGCAGCTGCTGCTCTGGAGTCTCGCAAGAAGGCCCGGACCACGCGCAAGGATATCTTCAAGCGCGCGGAGAAGTATGTGGCCGAGTACCGCACCCAGGTAGCTTGGGAGCGCCGGCACATGGCCGGGCCGGCGGCTGGCAGGCAGCAGGGCAGCCAGTAGCTGTGCCGAGCGCACGCAGCCTGCTGGACTGGATGAGCAATAGCGGCTTTGGAGCACTCAGCGGCTTGAGGAGCGGAGCGGCAGCCGCCAAGGGCGGCCGCATCCAGCCGGCGGAAGCGGAGCAGCGAAGGAGCGGCGCCATTGCATAATGACAAGGATATTATGCTCTATATTGGACTGGCCATGAGTGGACGCTCTGTGGGAAGGGACGGGGGCTGACGTTTGGGTCCGCAATTGCTCCTGCTCCACAGGAGAAGGACATTGTGCGCCTTAAGCGCGAGGCCAAGGCCAAGGGTGGCTTCTACGTGCCCCCTGAGGCCAAGGTCGTCTTCGTCGTCCGCATCCGCGGTCTGAACAAGATTGCCCCCAAGGTGCGACGACCTTCAGGGGCCGGATACTTGGGGGCGTGAGCGCAGGAGGGTTGCTGCTGGTCGGGGACAATGGGTTTGGCGTGGCTCCCAGCTTGCCGGGTCGCTCCTGACGGGGGAGGGTCTCGGGAGGGGGGGGGGTATTGGCAGCAGAGTTGCCGCCCGCTGCGGTCAACGGGCGTCTAGACCAACCCGCTCCTCTCGCTCCCTCCCACCCACAGACGAAGAAGATCCTGCAGCTGCTGCGCCTGAAGCAGCTCAACATGGGCGTGTTCCTGAAGGTGAGGAACCGAAACCCACCCGCCGCAACGGGGGTTGGTTGCGGCCGCAGCGTGCCTCTCGTGTCTTTGCCTTTGCCCATCGCAGCCTTTTGCAATTACAGACGACAGCACCCAGTTGGGTCCGCTTCCTCACCCTCCCATGCCCCCTCCCGTTCCTCCGCCTGCCCCCCCTGGCCCTCCCCCGCTCTCCTCCCCCGCCAGGTGAGCAAGCCCGTGATGAACATGCTGCAGCGCGTGGAGCCCTACGTGGCCTTCGGCTACCCCAACCTCAAGTCGGTGCGGGAGCTGATCTACAAGCGCGGCTACGCCAAGGTGGGGACAGGGCTTGCGGGGGGGCCTTGGGGCGGGGCGAGGGGCGGGATGTGGCCACGGGGGGTGGCGGCATGCCGTTGCACAGGGAAGGTTTAACGGGCCACATGCTACAGTGGCACGGAAACGGTAGAAAGGAGAAAGGGGTAGAAAGGAGGGTGCCAGGTAGGGGTTAGATGGCTGGCACGGCCATGGCGTCGGAAATGGAGAACCGCATCCCCAGCAGCGCTGCGGAAAGGTGGCACTGGAGGCGAGCGGGTAGCAGGCAGACGGATGTCTCGGCCGCAGCTTTCGCGTTTGCGGCAGCGGCTTGCTGGTGAGGCGTCAGCTGCCTGCGCTGCGGTGCTGCGCATTCGATCTGGGTCTGTTCGACACAGCGGCAGTCGCGGACGAGCAGAGCGCTGGCGGCCGGCGCTCAGCAATGTGGCGCTGCCGGACGGTCGCTGCGACGTCGTGCGCAGTGGCATGCCGGCGGCCGGCGGCGCACGAGCAGGCGTCGGTGGGCAGCGAGCAGCTGCAGAGGAGGAGGCCTTTCGGATGAACGGGCGCTGGGGCTGGCTGCCAGCGCCGCCGCTGCCGGTGCAGGGCGGCGGCAGCGGCTGCTTCCTGCTGCTGCTGCTGCTGCTGCGCTTTCTCGTGAGCGCTAGCTGTAGCGGCCAGTGACGGCGGCGCGCAGGCGCGGGCGCTTCGAGTCATTGGCGGCGCTCGGCTGAAGGCTGTACCGTGGCGGCAACACGCTTGCAGCACAGTCGTGTTCATGCGCTCTGTCTGTGGTTCCGTGAGCAGCGGCCTCGTGGGGCAGCCGACCAGCGATATCGCGGCCCGTCCCTACTGGGGCATCGAGGGGATGGGAGGAGCTTCCTGCAGCCTCCGTCCGAAGAGGCGCGCATGGCTGACCCACGGATGACGCACAGCCGTCATCCGCTCTCCTGGCAGCGGGCCTTGGGCTTAATGTGCCCTTTGGAGGCAAAGGCGGCAGCGGGGCGAGTCGCGAAAGATTTAGACACCGACCATCAAACCGCCATGCAAGCGCTTGTTGCTCCAAGCAGCAGCTAAGCAATTCCGCACCCCGGCCTCTTTCTGACCCGCAGATCAAGGGCAACCGCATCCCCCTGACGGACAACCGCATTATCGAGGAGGTGAGAGACGCGGCGGGCTGGCGGGGTAGGGCCAGGAAGGCGCGGGAGCCGCGAGAGCCGCGGTGATGGGGCGGGGCGTCTAAATGCCGGGCGGGGGGCGGGGGCCGAGAGGGGCAGCGAAGAAATTGAAGGGGGTTATAATGCGATTGCTGGCTGCTTTGGGCAGCTGGTTGCCAGGCGGCGCTTTGGCACGTGGGCAGGCTGCGGCGCAGCTGGAGCGGCTTCGAGCGCGGTCCTTTGGGTTGGGCGTCGGGTGATTCCAGCGCCTCCTGCTGAGCTGGCCTCGGCAGCAGCAGCAGCAGCAGCAGAGCCCAACGCGGTGTAAGCAGTTACAGCCCGGACTCGGAGAGCGGCTGCAGGGGTTGCAGCGGGGCTGGATGGCGGGCTGTTTTGCTGCGAAGGTGCGGCCGCCGGCCCGCGGGGGCCGGCGGCGCTGCATCGCAGAGTCCAGCCCAGCCCCACAGCGCCGTTGGGCTGCACGTGCGGGCTGCGGCCTCTGCCGACCCACGCGCACCCGTTTGGGATCTGGTGCAGTCGCAGCGGAAGCGGCAGGCGACCATTGCCGCCACCGAGCCTGTGCGCATCAGGCTCGACGGCAGGCGTCTGGCGGGCGGGAACGCGCAGCGCCAGCGGGGCAGCGTGCGGACCCCCTGACGCGAGGCGTCGCCGGATGGAAGCCGATCGGACTCTGTCTGCGCACATCTCCGGCGCGAGCAACCCGCGGCCAAGCAGCAGCCGTTTAATGATTTGGGTTTTCCGCCCGCGCTTGCCGTTGGCTGCTCCACAACCTCTTCTGCCCAACGAGACCCCCGCCTCATTCCCACCCCTCCTTCCCTTCACCCGCCCTTCTCCCCCCACTCCGCAGCACCTCGGCAAGCACGGCCTGATCTGCATGGAGGACCTGGTGCACGAGCTGTACACGTGCGGCCCCAAGTTCAAGGAGGTGACTGCCTTCCTGTGGCCCTTCAAGCTGTCGTCGCCCAACGGCGGCATGGGCAAGAAGCGCCTGCACTACGTGGAGGGCGGCCAGGCCGGCAACCGCGAGGACAAGATCAACGCCTTCATCCGCAAGATGAACTAAGCAGCGCGGACCAACAAGCAGCCCCGACGGCGGCGTCGTGTGCGGGCCCTCCGGGCCCGGCAGCGGCCGGCGCGGCTCGGTTCGTCTTGCGGTTTGTCGAGTGGAGGTGGTGAGGTGGTGGCGGCGGCGGCGGGGTGTGGTTCGGGGGGCGGCGCTGCGACGCCCAGGCCTGCCGGCCCCTCCCCGAGCGCGCTCCCGCCGCCGCCGGGCTGTAACAGTGCGTGTGGCGCCGTGCCCTCTCCCTGGTGCGTGGTGGTGGCCTGGACCAGGCCGCTGGCTAGCTGAGCGCGGGAAAGCCTGTAATCGCGTGGAAGGAGAACAGAGAGCGCGCCCCCCCCTCGCAAGTTGTTACTCTCCCTCCCGGAGGACTAGAATCAAACAGGCGCGGCACGGCACGTTGCAAGCATATGGGAGTTTAAGGAGGAAACGGAAACGGGGAAGACAGCCTCTATTGTGCCTTCTGTGTCATCTGCAGCAGCTTCAAGCGCCACTGCAGGGTCTCGGGACGTATAACATGTGAGTAGGTTCGGTAGTAAAACGTCGAAGCGGGTCTGGGGTAACGACAGCGCGTCCAAGTACCGGTATCTCGACGGGCGGGGGTAGCACGTAGCGGGGAGGTCTCGCATGTGCGGGGGCAGAGCCCTGATGGACGGGAGGGGGGACCGGCCACGCACCTCTCCATTCCGCCGTGACCTGTCCGAACACCCAGCCGCCGTGAACGAGCGGTGTGCAGGTTTCTCTCTTTGGTCGGCCCCGATTGCACGGCATCGCGCCTTCGGGTGCGTATGTCCGTAGAGGTGTGGCTCCCCAATTGCAGCGTTCCCTTTTTTACGGCGGCAGGGGCCCCGTGCTGGCACCCCATGGCATGCCCAGGCGGCCATCACGCGGCCGCGGCCCCGTCGAGATTTACGACGCACGCCTGGAATGACGGTGTACGGCAATACGGTAATACCGGTACATGACGGGGGACTACACGCTCGGCAGCCGCAGTCCGCAGCGCGCGTCCATGCGGCGGGGCGGTCACCTCCGCGCAGTGCACCGCCCAACTGCACCCGCAACGCCCCCGATGCGCGAAGGGCTGGGGGGCCAACCGCCGCCCGCGCTCCGCCCCGCGCTCCTCGAAGAGACGATGACAGGAGAACGACGGGCGGCGTGCCACACTACCGCCACCCTGCACGCCGACCGGCCCGCCATGCCCTCGGGGCGAGTCGAATGCCGAATGCCGTCGCACCGGCGCCCCTCACCGGCACAGTCAGGGTCATGAAGAGCAACGTGTGCGGCTAAAACGATGGCGTACGGCAGCTACCGCGTACGCCGTACAGCACTACCCTGCACGACACGCAGCACGCGTACCCCGCCGACGTGCGTGTATATGTACGGTTGGCAGGCGGGCGGCACCGGCACGCCGTCCTCGCCGCATCTACACCGCCACATCTGCAGGATTGCCAGGCCCCAGCCGCCCGCCTCCGCCACCCGCCTCCCGGCTGTAACCTCCTTAGCCCTTGGCACCACCGCCGCTACCGGCTGCGGCGCAGCGAACTCGGCTCGATCGGCTGAGCGCCACACACCTGGTCCCACCATACGCTACGCCGCCGCTGCAGCCTCTCACCGCTCCATGCCGTCATGGTCGGGGACTGCGCCACTCCTGCCACAACCGCCGCCGCCACCAGCCCGTTAGCAACCCGCCTGTGGCGCCGCCCTCTCCCCCCCCCCCGCACACGCGCACGAAGCCCTCACACAAAGGGCGCCAGCTTCTCCGCCACCGCCGCCACCCACAGCCGCTCCCGCTCCGACAGCGCGCTGCGGCGGAGAAACGCGGTAGAGGAGGGGGTGTCAGGTGGGAGGGCGTGGCAGGAAGGGGTTGGACGGCAGGCGGCGAGTTGGGGCAGGCGGCCCAGCGGCGCGTTGTCAAGCGCGGACGGCGCTGGGTACGGGCAGTAAAGGACCAGGGGCATCGACGCAGGTGCGCCGACTCTGGGTGACTGCAACCAGTCGGAGCGGGGCTTTGGGCAGGACCAGCAGACGGGGCCCTCGGGGCGGATAGGCAGGACGCGGGGGCGGCGTCGCAGAGGGAGGGAGCTCGGCGCCTTATCTGCAAGCGCAGCTCTTCCACCCGCCTCCCTGCACTGCTCAACCGACCCCGAAAACCCATCGTAGCCGCTTGGCAGCTCCCACCGCTCCCCGCGCTTTCGGACTGAGTACTCCCCCTTCCCCGCGCTCCGTCCCAGCCCCTTCTCCCTCCCCCGCTCCACGCCGCTTGCCCCTCCCAGCCCCTTCCCACTCGACGCCCCTTACCCCTTCCCCGCTCCCCGCTCCACGCCAACGCACGCCAGGGCAGCCGGCATTCCAGCACGCTCTCCTGCTCCCCTTCGTGTAAATCCTGCTCCCCTTCGTGTAAATCCTGCTCCCATTTGTGTAAATCGTTCGTTCGATTGCCCTACTCAACGCCCCACGCCTCCAGCCCGGACCCTACCGTGGTCGCTCCGAGAACACGACCAGCAGTGCGGGCCCCCCGCCCGCCGCTGCCACGTGTTGAGCCACCAGGCACTGCGCGCCGCCCGGCACGGACGCCAGCCCGCCCAGGCCCGTCCCAGCGGCACCGGGCGATCCCAGAGGCCGCTCCGGCAGCCAGAGCTGAGGGCTGGAGCCGCCCGCGACGGCCGCAAGCGGGGAGGAGGCGGAGGAGGCGGATGAGACGTCCTGTGGATGGCAGGGGGAGGCAAGAGGGACGATGGGCCGATGGGCGATGAATGGGCGAGGGTGAGCAGAGCGGATGGGGCACCACACACACATACGCTGTAGCACCCTGATACACATAGGTCTCCTAGATCATCTAAAACACACAGAAACGCTGTGCGTGTGCGCTGTGCATCGTTCCACTTCAACACACAAACGCTCTTGGTTGTTAGCATAATTAGACTGCTGTTAGGACACACACATACAAACGCATACCGCCGCCACACCGGCCTCTACACCGGCCGCCACACTGGCCGCCACACCGGCCGCCACACCAACCCGCTGGCACTCAACCGGCCCAGCCCCATTCCCCTTTCCCACCCTTCCCCCCGACACAGCCCCCAAACCCCCGGACCCCCTCCCCCCCCACCACGACGCAACACCCCCAGCCCCTCCCCCACCCTGCTCATGGCCGCCAGGGTCGCCGCCGCGTCGCCGGGCGTCACCACCGAGGCGCCCATCGCCCCGCGGGCCATCAGCACCCGGCCGCCCGCCGCCAGCAGCACCCCGCAGCTGTTGGTGTTCTTCAGCAGCGAGAACGACGACCACGCCAGCTCCTGCGACCGGATCGCCAACCAGCAACGGCACAGATTGCACGGAACGACTCCCTCAGCTCCTTCACAGCTTCAAGAGCGCCTTTGAGCAGTGACGAGAGAATACAGCGGGCAGACAGGCGGGCAGGGCAGGGCAGGGCTGGGCGATGCGATACGGTGTGGACAGGTGCGGCGTTACCCTCTCCCTCCTGCGTGCCGGCCTGCAATCCGGCCCCCCGCCCCCCGCCCCTCCCCTCGCCCCGCCCGGTAGGCTGGGCGCTGCAGCACGGTGTGGATTGGTGTGGCGTTCCAGAGTCGAGTCGACGGCCACGCCCCCCTTCCTCCTACCTGCCCGCCTGCAATCCGAATCCCCCGCCCAACCCAACCCTACCCCCCACCGGCCCGTATGGGGTCGCATGCTCGCCCCGCCCCCGCAGCGCACCTTCTTGGCCGCCTCCGGCAGCGAGGCCTCCAGGAAGAAGCAGTTGGTGGCGCCCTCCACCGCCTCCGCCGCCTTGGCCCGCCCGCGCCCCGGCATGGCCTCCCGCAGCCGCTCCTCGATGTCGGGCACCAGCGCGCACACCGCCGCCAGCAGCACTCCCAGCCACTCGGAGCGGAGCTGCGGGCCGCGAGTGGGGGTGGGGGGCAGGGAGGTGGAGGGGAGAGAGGAGAATGATAAGGACGGGGGAGCAGGGTGGGGATGTAACACTCCTTGCGGGAGGGAGGGAGGGAGCGAGGGAGGTTTGAGTGCGACCCCGTGGTTGCAGGCTGCTGCCGCGCTGCGAGTGGGCGACTCAGGAGGGGGGCACCCCTCCGGCGGCAGGCGGGCAGCCCTCCCCTCCCCTCCGTACCCTGTATATCCTATATGCGGTGCGCGCTGTGGGAGCCGGCCGCACCTGTGCCTCTGGGGCCGGGTCCGCCCCCAGCACGTGGTTCAGCAGCAGCAGCGCACCGATGACGCCCCCCACCACGCGCGGCACCAGCCGGTCATCGAAGCCCGGGATGCCGAGCGTGAAGCGGAACACCGCCACGTCGATCTCGTCATCGCCCAGGCCGCCTGGGGTTGCGCCGTCGATCGCATCCCGGTTGGTCGGGGGTCGGCAGGTGTGGTGGGAGGCATGAGCGGGCGGTTGCTAGGTTTGCGGTCCACACATACCAGTACACCACGCACATGGTTTTATAGTCTGATTGAGTGTAAAAGAATTTATGGATTTCTAATTAGAGCTGCGCTTACCTCGTCGCTGTGTTTCAGCGCGGATGTGAGTTGGCCGGCGCGACAGCTTGCAGCTGTGCGAGACAGCGGGCCATCCCGCCGCCCGCAGCCGGCGCTGCCTCACTAGCGGGCATAACCCGGCGCATTGACTCCTCGCCAGCAGGGTGCCACTCATTTGGGTCGGGGCGTGTCGCGGATGGGAGGGCTGAGCAACGCGTCAGCAGTTTGTAGTTTGTCGGTCGCGAGTCTCAGGTGTCCTACATAGCAGTTTTGAAGGTTGGGGCATGAGATACATCATAGGTACGGGGTTCCACGTGGTACGGTCAAGTGGACACCGTACGACAAGATGTGGGGCACTGCCCCGGCACCATGGCACCCTGGACTTCCCCACCTCGCAGCCAGCCTAACATCTGTCCCTTGTCCCCGCTCTCTCCTGCCCCCACCCCTCCGCGCGGCCTTACGCTGCCGCAACCAGGCCATCCTCCCCCCCCCCCCCACGACACGTCCCACACCATGCCCTCTTTCTGTGCAGGTTTCTCTTTTTTCATGCCCCGCCTCCCAGCCCATAAACGTGCAGTACCAACCGTCGTGAACAGCCTCGCACATCACAACAGACCTACAGCTAGATTTAAGGGGTTTTAAGCGCGTGAAGGGTTCTGGAGGGTCACCACCACCTAGAGATAGGCAGGCATGTAGAAAAACACCCTAGCCGGCAGGGCGGCAGCCCATGTACCCAACAAAGCAACCCCGGCGTGTGCAGGGCATGCCTCCTGGGCTGCCTCCGACTGGCGGAGGGTGATGAGGAGGAAAAGCAGCTCGCTGCGTCGCTTTGCGGCGCTAACGGTTAACTCTACCGGTACTACCGGTACTACCGGTACGGTACCGGTGCCACCTTACGACCGAGCGCCTCCGCCAACAAACACACGACCGCCCATGCGGTACCGCTCACGCTCCATGCCGTACACACGCCGTACACCGTAGCCATGCTCGTCCGCGTCCATGCGCACAATGCCGTGCACGGTACCGTACACGTCCGTACATGGGGCCTGCCGGCACTGTGCGGACCCTCGTACCGTGCCGTACGCAGCGGCCGCCGTCAGCCCTCCCCGTCTCTTTCGCCGGGACCGAAGAAAATGTGCTCTTCCGCCCCGCCTTCAGTGCCCCATAGCCACCAAACTATCCCCAGCCTCCGGCAGGGATCACCGCCACCCCGACCACCACCGAAGGCCAGCGCCCTCCGAATCCCTCTTGCAGCTCCCCCACAGCAGCCCCACGGCGCAGTCGGCTGCCACGGCGCCAGCGTTCGCACGGCCACTGCCCAGTCCCCCCCCCTTCGCCCTGAACACGCCCCTCCCCACCGCCGCCTCGTCCTACTCCCATGCCGCCGCCCCAACAATCACGCGTCAATCGCATCCGTCGCGCGCATCGCGGAAGTCACCTTTCTTTCCATTTGCAGACCCCGGACCCCCAATGCTCCCGACCCCCCATGTTCCTGACCTGAAACCCCGCCTTCCGCCCCCGGCCCACGCCATGAGGCTGCGCCCTGCAGGCCCTCCACCGCGCGTTGGCACGGTGCTCCCGGCTCCCAGGCCCCCACGCTCAGCCTTCCCCCCTTAAGCCACCAGAGCCCCTCGCCCTTTCCCCCCCCCACTCCACTCGTTTCCCTTCTTACCCCCCACTCCACTCCCCAGAGGAATGCGCGCCGGGGCTTCTCTAGTGAGAATGCCTTCCAACCAACTACCCCCCCCCCTCCACTCCCCACGTAGCGCAGCGCTCCTCCATCAGACCCGCGGCGGCCCCAGCTTGGCACGCGCCCGCAGCAGCGCCGCCGCCAGCCGCCCGCCGCCGCCCGCCTGCCGTACATGTCCGTGGCACGCCACTAGCACCCGGCACGACCAGTACGTGGCCGCCGCCTGCACGTACGGCGGTACGGAGACCAGCCAGCGGTCGTATGGCTCGTACGAAGCCTGGTCGGCCGGAGCGGCTGCGCCAGCGGCGGCGGCGGGGCCGGCGGGCTCGGGCGCGAGGGCGGCGGGCGAGACTGCGACGGACGACACCGCCGCCGCCGCCGCTGCCTCCTGCCGCGCCGCTGCCAGCGCCGCCACCTGTTGCCCGATCCAGGCGTCCTGTACGGCAGTGTACAGCGGGAACGAGTACTTGCACGACATCTCGTACACTGACCGCTGCACGGCCGACTCCACGGCGCGCGCCAGCTCCGCCACCCACGGCTTTTCCTCATCGGCGGCGGCTGCGGCGCCGCCGCCGCCAGCGGCGCCCGCCGCCGCCGCCGCTTCGTGCGTGGCGCGCGCGATGGCGTCGATGGCGGGGCTGGCCACGAGGGCCCTGACCCACGGGTCGTGGTGCAGCAGCAGTACGGCGCCCGGCAGCCACGTCAGCGCCGGCATCAGCTGCTCGTCCTTGCCCTCCGGGCCCAGCCCGGGCAGCGTGGCGGAGAAGACCGTTGCTATCAACCGCCAACGGCTGTCAACCGCAACGTCCTCGGCCGTGGCGGCGGCGGCTGTGGCGGCGGCTGCTGCTGCTGCTGCTGCTGCTGGCTTTTTGGTCTTGGTCTGTTGCGGTGCTGAGGACGCGACAGTGGACGACGAGGCGGCGGCGGCGGCCTTGTGGTGGTGGTGCGCTAGGTGCCGGAGTGCGGCGGACACGAGCCGCAGCGCGGAGTGGGGGTACCCAGAGTCCCACAGGTCCCTGGGCGGGTGGGGGTTGGAGTGGCAGATTAGGAGTTGGGGGTGGGAGGGGGGTGCGGGTGGGGGGGGGGGTGCGGGTGGGCGGGAGGGAGCGGGTGGGCGGGAGGGAGCGGGATGGCAAAAGCGGGGGGGGGGCGCATCCCGACTCCCGTCTGTTACTGGGTGGATGGGTGGTTGGGTGGATGGTTGGGTGGGCAAGCTGAGCGGTGATCGACGAGCCGTACGGTGCCGTAGCCGTACGGTGCCGTAGCCGCGTACTTAGGTGGGTGGGGTGGGGGTGGGGTGGGCGTGGGCGCTGTGGGGGCGACCGGGCCGCCCCTGCGCCGACCCGGCCCCACCGGGCGCGAGGCTCCTTCGCCCGAGCACCAAGGGCCTGCTTTGCTCTCGTTCCTCCCCCCCTCGCCTCCCTGACCCCCCCCCCCCCGCTCCCTGGCGCCGCCCTCCGCCTCCCTGCTCCCCCCGTACCGCCACTCACCGCAGCGCCGGCCCCGCCTGTGGCCCCAGGCGGGCGGCGGCAATACGGGTGGCCTGCGGCGCATGTACACAGGGCATGGCGCACGGCAACGTATAGGGTTGGGGGGTTGGAGGGTTAGGGGGTCGGACGTCAGAAGACAGAAGGACCCCTGGGTCGCCTGCACATGGCACGGCACGGCACAGTACGGCACAGTACGGTATGTGGGTACACACCCCGGTGCGCACGCGGAGGGAATGGAGAGGGGCTGGGGCTGGGCTTCAGAGCTCACGAGGAGGCGGTCCCGCTACCCGGGGGCGGTATGTTCGGGGGGCGGGGTGGGGCGGGGTGGGCTGGGGTGGGGACGGGACTGCGGGGCCTGCCGTCCCCTAAGCGAGCCGACCGAAGCAACCCACGGCCCTCCCAGCCGTCCCCCCCCCCCACACACACATCTCGCCCCAGGCGCCTCAATGCAGGACAGCCGGCCCGGTCGAGGGAGGGGGGAGAGGCGGGGGGTTTCCCGATGCGGAGGAGCGATCCAACTGCCAACTGCCTCACAAACTATATCAAACACCAACCGCCAACGGCCCACCTGGAGGGGCAGGCGCAGCATCGAGGTGACCACCTCGCGCGGCAGCTCCTCCTCGGGGGGCCATTCGGAACCGGAGGGCGGGGCGGGGGGCAGCGCCGCCGCCGGACCCGCCGCCGCCGTCACGGCGGCGGCGGGGCCCGTCAGCGGCGGGTCCAGGCGATCAGCCAGCGCCTGGCGGGCGGCGAGGGGTGGGGTTACCCAGTCCGTGGGGTGGGGTGGGGTGGGGTGAGGTGGGGGGTAATACGGAACGGGAAACGGATCGCGTCGCGGACACCGAATCGCATACTCAGTAGGAGGAGGAACGGCGGTCTGGGTAGAGTTGAAGACGACCTGCAAAACTGCGATGTCAGCGACGAGCGGTCCGTGCAGTGGCATACCTTCGCGGTGTAGTCGCCGATAGATTGCTGACATGAGAAGAGGAGGCGGCGGAGACCCCATGCCCACCCGCCCAACCTAACACGCGGACAGACTGGCACAGCACTGACACCGCGAGCGCGGGCCTGCCCAGACGGACTTTCCCAACGGCACTGACCCAATCAACGCTTTGTACTGACCTACGGGGTGGGCGGGCGGACGGTGGGAGCAGCAGAAGAAGTTAGCGATGAACAGTAGAAGAACATGCGGGGCGGGCAAGGCAAAGCAGGGACAAAGCGGTGAGG
>LSYV01000381.1:1387-12301 GCA_001584585.1 Gonium pectorale | reverse complement strand
GGGCCCAGCAGAGCGAACCACGCAACAGCGGCCAAGCCCAAGGGTGCCCCAACTCAGTTGGGGCCGGAAGCTCCTCCGGCCCCATCCGGCCCTACAGCCCTCCCGCCCTACGCCCGCCCTGCACCGCGGCCCATCGGGCGTCACTGCACGCATCCCCTCGAGGAGCTGCGAAAGAGCAACCTCCCCCGCACCCACTCCCCCCGCCCCCCTGGCCCCCACCCACCAGCTCCAGCGATGCCGCCTGCCGCGGGTCGCTGAGCAGCCCAAAGCCCAGCAGCTGCGCCAGGCGGCGGAGCTCAGACAGCTCCGACGGCCCCAGCACCACGCAGCCAGACACCGAGCAGTCCCCGGTGCTGCCCGCCAGAGGCCGTCGCATGCCCACCGACCGGCCCTCCGCCCCGACTCCTCCCGCGCCGCCGGCGGGCCACCCCAGCAGGAGCGCCGCCGCCAGCTTGCCGCCGGGCGCGATGGGCAGCGCGAGCAGCTCGTCGGGTCGCAGGACCAGCGGCGGCGGCGCCCAGGGGGAGGGAGCTTGGCCGGCGGGGCCGGGGCCGGCTGATGGCATTTGGGGCAGGACTCCGCTGCAAGGGTGCGCCGAGTAGCAGGCGGCCTCGGGGCCCAGGAGCGGGTCGTGGAAGCGGCTGACCACCGTGAACACGTCGGCCTCCAGGTACTGCGGTACGGAAAGTACGGAAGTACGGAGAGGTACGGGATGTGTAAAGTTTCGGTATGGTTTCGGTACGGTTTCGGTACGGGGGGGACATAGATGAGGGCGGATGGGCTGGCGAAGCTGGAGCAGGAGCTGAGCGCGGGGACGCCAGAGCAACTGGCCACCCGATGCTGGTGAGCCTGTGCGCGGAGTGCGGTGCACGTTTCTCCGGGAAGGCTTTGGGCTGCCGGCGGCGAGTCGCGCCAACCTTGAGGCAATTGCTGGATGGTTAGTTGGGAACAAGAGGCTGTGCAGGGCTGTGGGCCGTTGAGCGCAGAGCTGCAGGTGTCCCATGCCCCACGGTAGGCGGGATGTCTCCCACGCGAGCAAGGGAGGAACCGTTTTCCTTGCACGCGTCCCCGTGCCCTGTGCCGCACCTTCATGAGCCTATCGTACAGAGCCACCCCGTTCCAGCCCTGGGCCGTCGGCCCTCCAGCCAGCTCTGGAGCGTTGATGCAGCATGCCGCCACACCGCCAGTGATGGTCGGAGCGAAGAGCACGAGACTTGGGGGGAAACGCAAAATGGAGGGCACGCGGCGGTTATGAGGAAGAAACGGCAACTACAAAGAGCAGGAAGGAGTGCGAGACGCCGGGGCCCGGGCCGGGGGGGACTCAAATGCTATGCGGCATTACGGTTGGCGTCGCGGGCGACTGACATGCCCCGCCAGATGCAGATGCAATTAAAGCAGAGTCTCGCAAGCTTTGCCGAAGGGCACACCGCGCCAAGTCTGTGCGGGTTTCCACGAGCACCGGACAGTCGCACGGTTACCAGCGAGGGAACGCCATGGAGAAATGCTTAACGAGGCTTTCAGTCTTAAAATTCAAGAGGATGGTCCGATATGGTTTGCCACCGGAACTATGTTGGTGCAGAATGGGCGAAATACATTATGCAAAAGCATACTTACTACTGGACTCACCTCGCCCTGTTTGCATTCAGGATGGAACTTATGGCTTGGAGGTGCTCGAGCAACCTAAGCGGCCAGGCGGACGAGCCGCCCTGCATTGCCGACGCGATGAAGGCCGCACAAGCTCCATGGGCGAGCTGCGAGGTGACATGAACTTCCGGTTGTCAGCCCCCGTCGCCGCTCGAAACCCAGGGCGACCTTTTACGCCCTTGAGGTCCGAGCCTAACCTGAGAGGCTACAGTCGAATTGATTACAGCCGGCTTGAGCAACGTTACAGGTTCAGCGTTCGAGGGCAACGGTGGCTTGGTGAAAGACCTATTGTTCACTGGCCCTAGTTTTTCCGGTTTCAGGCAACATGTTAAGATACTTGTGATACCCATAATGATAACCAATTATAAGATGCAGGCGCTCCGTCCCGATGTGCCCCTGCCTTCGGTAGTTCTCAGCGAGTCATTGCTTTGGACATTCTCCAAAGGGAGCACACACGAAGACTGCTTGTGCAATCAGTCAGCAGTGCAGGCTGTTTACCCGCGTACGGGGTTCATAGAGTACGTGAAGCCATAGGCGATGCCCGCCCTCCCGCCCGCCTGCGTCTTGGAGACACTGGGCCTGAAGAGCAAGCCATGCTGTACCATTTGCAGCGTTCAGCTGCAAGCAGCCCGTTTGAAGGATACGTGCTCGCGGGCACCATCGACATATGCATACGGTACCATGATCTGTGTACAATCAAAACATGTCGTGTTTTCCTTGAAAAAACTCGAACTCGCTTCTAGTAGCTACGGTGCGGCGAGTACTCACCCGGGGATTTGACGCGGCAATGACAAACGTAACTGGTACATATTGGATACCCTGTATATTGGGGTCAGCTGCCGTAATAGGCGACCCAAGGAGCAGGCGACCGTTGGGGCCATGGGCTCCCCTGGGCCTAAAAGTTACCTCTTGCCATTTTGCGCAATGGGTGCAAATGTTAGCTATGTAAGCTCCCTACCATGGCGGGAACGGCATCACATACAGCCATGCCAGCTGCGCCCTCCTATGTGGAAAATCAAATCGTGAATCCGGTATCCGTGGACACCCACTGGGAAAATGGGCACGTCATGCTCCGTACATTTGTGCCTTTTCCCGTCTACCGTCTAGAGGCCGCATCGCTCACAGGCACCCCTGTCTGCAGCAGGCCGTGTACGGCAACTGTGCTAAACCAAGCGGTATGCCTGACCCGCGGGTCTTGGCCCTTGCAACCGGTTCTTCTCGGCCCTAGCATGGCTGCGAAACGCGAAATTCTGTGTCGCTGGCCCCAATGCTAGGGCTGCCCCCCGGGTATAGCCATCCATTCTTAATGTATTGGTCCTTCGGCGCTCAGCTACCGGGGCGAGAGTTCTCTGGTCTGCTTCTGCATGCTGCCTTGCCCTCGACCAGTGCCTGCGACAATTGTCGTGCATCCTTTATCCTTGCTTAAAACGCCGTTCGGCGTCCAGGGTGCGTGGGGGTGCTGGGCGCGCCAGTTTAGTAACTGCTGGGTGCCGACGGCCCGGTGGCAGTGACGACGACATCGCAAATCACACAGCAACTCGGGGCCCACAAGGAGAAGTCCGACAATCCTGGTAAGCGGGTCAGCCGTGTCCATCTGGGATGGGAGGGACGGCGCTTTACCTGCCTTGCCTTGTACCGACCCGCCCTCCTTACTGGTCACGTCGCACCTTAAAGTTGTGGTCCGTCTATGACCGTAAAGGCGGGCTCACCCTTTCTCTGCAGCTTTCCATGCGGTGTGCTGGTGTCTGAGCTGAGCCTCGGTCCCCTTGTAACACTTGGAAGTCATAAAACCAGTCCCCAGGGGTCCCTGCCATCTCGAGTAAGCCTTCTCACGCTGGAGCGCTGAGCTGAATGCGCACCAGCATCTTGCCCAAGCAGTCTGCACCAGTTCCACCGCCGTCCTCATGTTATCCTACGGCAACGGTGCGGTAGAGGATTCAGAAGCTGCCGTATAGCATCCGTATGGCTACCGTACGGCATAAGTTGCTGTTAGCCATTCGTGCACTGGCTAGAACCCACTGTCGCTTACGCACGCACAGCCCCGACAATTATAATGGCGGGCGTGTACTCGGGAGCTGGTCCGTCAGGGCGGCCGAGGCGTACCACCACCACCGACACCGGCGCCAGCGTACTGCGCAGATGTGCCGCGGACGGCTTCCTTTGCTGAGCCAGGCCGTGCCTGTTGGTGTCCACAAATATAGAGACGGCCGCGGCGGTTACTAGCTGTGCCGCCAGAGCACCGACTTGCCATGTCGTGCACGCTGACCGTCCAACGTGCGTTTCAAGGCCAGCTTAACGGCCAGAAGCGCGCTTGTGTATGTACAGCGATTTGGGTTGTGCTCAAGCGCTAACCCGCAACTATGCTTGCACGGTACGGCAAAACACACCGTGTCACCCCCAGGTATGACAGCCACGCCAGAATGCAAAAGCGCATGACGCCTTGGGCCACCGCGGAACCGTACGGCGCGCAGCAGGGCCAGCACGCAGGAAACAGCAAAGCAAGGCGTGCGGACGCGCCCTCTCACCTAACAAGTACCTTGTACACACATCATCATTTTCGTGCTTACGCTCGTCGTATGCGTTGTTCCTTTTCAACACTCACATGGCGTTGCATCATCGAGACGCCAGCGTTTCAGAACCGTACCTTTCAGCTTAGGTCAACCCGCCGCCGGGCGGGCCCATTCGGTTTCGGTGAATGTGGCGAATGCGGCCAGCTCGCTCCAACACCGGTTTCCCTCTTCGCCACAACCATCCAGGGGTGCTGTCTTCCTCTACGGGCCTTCGGCCGGCCTGACGAAACAGCACGCCAAAAACATGTGTTGTAACGGTGAAACCTGCTGTTGGGGCAGTGTCTCCAAGTTCTTCGTCCGACGAAGGAAGATAGTCAGGCTGCCTCCACCACCGAAGCAACCATCCCCGCACTGCACCGAATTCAACCCTTTTTCTACATGCTTGCGCTGTCTGCGTGCTCACTCCCTAGGTGGCCGGGTCGGTGGCGCCGCTGCAATTCCGGAGGCACGGGAGAGGGAGCGCCATCTGGGGCAAAGCGCGAAGGACACAGATGTGGAGTGTCGGCCGCAGTCAGCGTGTGCTGTTCAAGCGCGCGAGCTGGCTGCCTTCGCAGCTATCGGGCGGGCTCGGCTGCAGGTTGACCCGGCGTCGGGCTCATTGGCTGAGCTGGGACCGTAACGCAATGGGCGTTCGGTCCTGCTTGGTGCGAGATGGATGTATGCGGCAGGGCCCATACCTGCTCTACCAGCCACGGAGGAGTTCGGGAGCTCCGATCCGCATACAAGCTCAGAATCAAGCCACCGCTACACAACCAGGAATCACGGCATCATGCTGGCCCGAGTTTGGGTTGCGCGAGATGGGGTTGCGACAGTTTGGGTTGCGCGAGTTTGGATTGCGCGAGTTTGGATTGCGGCGCGGTGCGGCCCTGACGACCCCACACCGGGTCTGGGCTCCCAGGGCCGCTGGCCAGTTCCATGTACGATACAGGTCAAGCACGCGACTGCAGCTTAGGCAAGCGGTTGTGGTGCAGGCTTGGTTGCAACAAAGGCACATGTGTCGTGCATACTCGTACGGCATGTGCTGTATGCGGGATGTGAGGGTTGGCCAGACTTACACTGGGGCCATACTTGTAAGCACCAGTTGCGCAGTTGTGGTTCAGCAGGATCTATAAGGCTTGCTTGTTGTAGAACTCTCCCGCGCGATTGACCACACGATGCTAAGCTCCAGCCAGCAGGCCTCGACCAGGTCGGCATCGACCAGGTCGCACCGTGATCGGGGGATCCAGGCGCATGCTCGCGTCTCGTCAGCTCGCGCGGCGACCAGTGGCCTGGCATCGACCTCATCTTCCCTGGCGCCCTGCATCGGGCCCATTCCTTTTGGCTCCTCAACTAATGGCACTCAGCGAGCGGCTAACCAGACCCGCCGGAGCTCAGCTCGTGTGGTGTGCGAGGCGAATGGCGAGAAGATGACGATTGCGATCACAGGTTGGCCACAACGAATAATATATATGTACCATAATGCATGAATGACAAACGGTGCTTGCTCTGCTCTGCAAGCATACCAGGATTGCCTCCAGACGCTTGCCTGTAACAAGCTTGGACACCATTCTCCATTACTATGCACTGTCACGGGACTGATCTGGCTTGGTTCCTCGATCTGTCCGCTCACTACCCATACAGACCACACGGCATCCCGGTCCTGTGTGCCACCCCTTCCCTCCCCTTGCCCCCGTCTCAACCCTCGTCTCCTTAGGCGCCACGGGCCTGGTGGGCAGCCGTCTGACAGCCAAGCTGGTCGCGGCCGGGCACAAGGTGCGCTGCAAAGGGAGGGCTGAAGGTGGCGGGGCCATGAGCACTGGCCCTCCTGGATCCAGAGACCTACCTACCCTCATCAGCCTACCCTCAGGCTGGAGGGCGGAGTGACGCTAGCATAATTCTGCTCCAGCTCGCCATACACAAGATCCACGAACCGTGTCCCGCACGGCTCACAACCCTCACCCCCCGTCATCGTATTCACCCTGCAGCTCAGTAGCAGTATCCCTACCACCCCTGCTTGGACCCCCGCCCCTCCGCCCCGTGTCGCGACTCAGTTCTGTTCCGTTTTTCCTCCAATCCAACCAACCCCGTCATCCCACCCGCTCCCTCTTCGGCCTCCTGCCAGGTCCGCGTGCTCACCCGCTCCATCTCCTCGGCGCGCTCCAAGCTGAGCTACCCGGGCCTGGAGTTCTTCGGGCCCGCCGACTGGGCCAAGGCAGTGGAAGGCGCCACCGGGGTGGTCAACCTGGCGGGAGAGCCCATCGCCACGCGGTGTGTGTGTGGGTGGTGTGGTGTGTGTGGGGGTGGTGTGGTGTGTGTGTGTGTGGTGGGGGGTGCGGGTGGGGGGGTTAGTCAACCCGGTAAGTGGGCACCATCGCCATGCGTTCTGTGTGTGTGGGGGGATGTAGGTGGGTGGGTGGGTGGGTGGGTGGTGGTGGGGGTGGGCAGGAATGCCCATCGCCATACGGTGGGTGTGGGCGAGCTGGCGAGCACCGGGGCGGGGCCTGGTAAGCGGGTGCCCAGTGCTGGGTTAGCGGGTGCCCAGGGCCTCACTTGTTGTGCATTTCAGCGGTCATCTGGAAGGTGCTCGATTCCATTCTTCCGGTGGGTGGGCGGGGCTTGGCGGGCTGGCGGCCCCAGGCCTTGGCGGTGCGGTGACAGGAGTCTGGATCCCTCTATTCCTCTTGGTGTGCGCGAGAACGGGAGCGCTGGTGCCTGTGAGGTCCAAGTCCGAAAGATTCTACGGGTCTAGTCCGGTGCCGTGGGGCGTGGGTCGCCCAGACTGTCATGGCCTCCCGGGTCCTCACTGAGGCAAAGCACACCGCCCAGGCGGAAGTCTCCCCCGCGCCCTCCCTCTTCCTCGTGCGGGAAGGACCGCCAAGGACGGCCGGCCTGGCCGTCAGACGGGACAAACGCTGCTGGCGCCCAGCTCGTCGCTATTCATTCCCGTTCCCCTTCAACTCCGCCTCCCGTGCCTTACCCTCAAACTTGTCTCCTCGAGCCCTCCTGACAGGCCCCCACCGCCCACCCCCACCACGGTCCCAGGTGGACCGACGAGCTGAAGCGGAGCATCAAGTCGTCCCGTGTGGGCGCCACCACCGCCGTGGTGGTGGGTCACAAAGGGAGGGAGGCCGTGGGGGTTGAATCGGGCAGGTGCGGCCGCCGGGCTGCCGCGGCTGGCTGTAGGGGCGGCAGTTGGTACCACTGTTCCATGGGTCGGTTGGTGTTTAGGTCGGCGGCATCCGGCTCTTGGCCGGGCTGGCAGCTGCTGTACGGTAGTGCGATCGGGCCGCTTGGAGCGCCGGGCGGACCCTGGCAGATTCAGCCCTGGCCTCGAATCCCAGCAGACACAAACTCAACCAACATGTCTTCAAAGTCCCTGACCATCCAAACCCCTTTCCCTGAGCAGCCTGGTTGCAGCAAAGGCGCCTGCGGTTCCCAACTCTTGACCTCCTGAGCCTCCTCTCACTCGCTCCCTCCCCTCCAATCTCCCGCTCTCCCGCTCTCCCGCCCTCTCCTCCCGTGCCCCCTCCAGGACGCCATCAAGGCGGCTCCGGAGGGGAAGCGGCCAAAGGTGCTCGTGTCGGCGTCCGCCGTGGGTGAGTGGGACCCTGTGGGGCCCCTCCCGCTAGGGGGCCGAGGGGTGGCGCGTGAGAAACCTACCACAGCGGGGCCTGAGGCTGGGCGGGCTCTGATGGCTGGCGGGGGACTGCAGGGATGGGAGGGTATCCTCTTGCTCGTACGGTGCTCCCTCGCAGGTGGTAGGGAGGCTGAGCGGAAGCGCCTTGCCCGCAGGGAGAGGGGAAGGGGGCCCGGGACGGGCCGGGGCGGGGCGGGACGCGAGGGGGCGGGAGGGGAAGATGGGAGGGGACGGGCGGTGGTTTGGGGCGGGCGAAGTGCAATCAGTCTGTGCAGCATCGGGCACGATGCCGCTGCGCCGCCATGCCGCCGTGCGCGTACGACTGACGGTTGGGGGTTGGGTCTTGTCGTACGCAGGCTACTACGGCATCAGCCAGACAGCCACCTACAGTGAGGACAGCCCGTCGGGCAACGACTACCTGGCCGAGGTACGGACGCCTGTATATGCGTATGTACGGCATGCAAGTATGCTGTACGGGCAGCATTTGCGGACGGTCGTACGGGGTGCGCGAGGACAGGCCCCCCATCGGGGCGAGCCCCTTGGTCGGGCTGCCTTCCCCCTGGCCACCACCACCATGGCCCGCCAAACCGCCGCTGGCGAGCGAGCAATCATCCTGCCCGCCGGCTTTTGGATCGTGTCCTAATGGGTCTTGTGCTTTGGAGAGAGCCCGGGAAAGGGCCTTTGGGGTCCCGGGCTGTGTCACACTGCCACATGTGCTCGCGCAAGAAGGTGATTGCCCCTGGCCGCTCTACCGCCGTCGTGAACGTCCGTGTACACTCTGCTGCTCTCACCCGCCGCCTGCCGCTCGCCCCCGCCGCCGCCCCGGTCAGATCTGCCGCGCCTGGGAGGCCGCCGCCAACGCCGCCACCTCGGCGGGCGTCCGCGTGGCCGTCCTTCGCTTCGGCATCGTGCTGGCACCCGAGGTGAGCGCGCGCGTGTGTGTGTGTGTGTGAAGGAGGGGAGGGGTGACATATGTGTGGATATGGAAGGGGCGGCTGGGAGCGGAAAGTAAGTCTGCGGGCGAGCTGCGCGATGGCCGGCGTGGATAACACCGTAGGCGCATGCCCACGACAGCAGCAGGACTTCCACCGCACAGTAACGATGCCCCTCTGCTTTTACTAGCGTTTAAGCAGACTGGTGTGTGTGGTGGGGGTGCGGTGTGTGTGGGGGGGGGGAGTGTGTGTTGGGCATGCTAACGTCGCCCGCGTGGGGAGGGCCTGTGTGTTGGTTTATGTCCCCGGGCCGACGCTGGCCTAGGGGGCTACCTGCCCAAACGCGAGACCGCCGCAGCGCTGGGAGAGCTGCGGGCGTGCCGTGGGGGGCCGCTGTTTCCCGTCGCTGTCCTAGGGACGGCTAGGTGGGCTGCAGCCTCCCTCTGATACTTCCCCGCCGCAGCGCTGCCCCGTCCTAGCGCCTGTTGCACCCTGAGGCCAGCCCCATGCGCGTGGGGATGGCGTTCGGCGCTCGCATTCCGTTCCAAACACACTTAGTGCAACAACGCTTGTCTGCCCCTGCCCCCTGCCTCCCCTCTGCCCCCTCCGCCTGTGCGCAGGGCGGCGCGCTGGGCAAGATGCTGCCGGTGTTCCAGGTCTTCGCGGGTGAGGGGCGCGAGGGGGGGTGGCCCACGGGCAAGGGGTGGGGGGTGGGGCGGGGTTCTACGGGCGGGCGGGCGGGCGGGAATGGGGGACTGGCGCTGGACCAGGGTGCTGCCCTTCTGAACGGGCGTCACACGGGCGGCTGGGAAGGGGGAGAAGGGATGCGGATGGTCCCAGAAGGCTGGCGGGCGGGTTGGCGGGGGGGGGGCGGGTCTCGACCTGAGGCTGAGCCCGAGCCGCTAGCCTAGGGCGGGGCACTTGCTCCCCACGCGGACGGCATGCCCGATTCCCTCGCGGTGGAGCGCCGCCCCACGCACACCCCCACCCTGCGGTCAGCCGCCTGCCCACCGCGCCGTACGTGCCCCCGACGCCCCCACCCTCACCACGCCGCTTCCATCCGCCGCCACCACTCTCCCTTGATGCCCCACCCCCTGCTGAGGCGCCTGTCCATCCCTCTGCGTCCGCTCGGGGCCTGGGATGGGGTTTGGGCGGAGGCGCAGGACTCTTACCCCCCATCGCTCAGCTTGCCCGCTGACTGATCAGTCCCTTCTCACGACTGAGCCCCCCTCCCTCGCTCCCCTCCTGCCCCCTCCTCCCCCTCCTCCCCCCTCCTGCTCCCCAGGCGGCCCCCTGGGCAGCGGCAAGCAGTGGATGAGCTGGATCCACCGGGACGACCTGGTGGACCTCATCATGCAGGTGAGGAGCAAGGGGGGTGAGGGAGGGGGGACGAGCGCGGGCCGAGTGCGAGGCGGGGCGTCGAGGTCGAGGGAGGGGGAAAGGGAGTGGACCTGGTGGACCTGGTCATGCAGGTGGGGAGCAGGGGGGAAGGGAGGGAGGGGGGGCGGGGCCGGGGGGATGGCGCCGTGGGGGTGGGTTTTACATCATTGTGTGGTGGTGCACCGCTGGGTGGGCGGGGCCGCATCAATCAGGTGCTGGAGGCCCTATCACACACACGGCTTGATGATGGTGGGGTGGCGGTGTTGGTGGCGGGTGGGAGTGGGGGGGATGTGGGTTGGGTGACCGGCCCCGGTGGGATGGCTTGCGCCTCACCATGGGCGCGGGGCCGAGCGGAAGACTGCAGCCAGGGCTACGGTCGCGGCAGGGCAGGGGGCGCAGCCGCGGCCGGAACGGCCCGCCGGCGACGACCTTGCCGAGTTGACAACCGGTCCCCTCCTTCCTTCGCTCCCGGGCGCCTCGTGTTACGCCCGCAGCCCCATCCTCACTGCAAACCCCACACGCCAGCGGGTCGGGGCGCTGGGTGGGCGGGGAGCCGGGAGACATGCACCAGCCAGCATGCGACGCACGTAGACCAGACTAAGCGCATCCCATCACGGCCTTGCATAGGGTCACCCCAGAGAGAATTCTGGGCCGCATCGGGGGCTACGGTGGTGGTCGCCGCCGAACTAACATGCAGGGACATCGCCCCTTCGACTGCCTCTGGAGCTGGGTCCTACGCCGACGCCATCACTTTCGCGCTTACGCTCGTCGT
>LSYV01000376.1:8067-18204 GCA_001584585.1 Gonium pectorale | reverse complement strand
CAACTTCCATAGCAAACCTACTGACGCTCTTGCTCATCAGCAGGAACAGTCCTACTACATACGCTACTGCATAGCACCACCTATACCCGCCATATCCTCCGTCTCCACCACATCAGCTTGGCTGCATCACTCACCAGTTGCGCCATTGTTGTGCACGTGGTGCAGAGCCACGCGCTCGTTGTCCGTAAAATAGTAGCGCACGCCATTGAAGAAGGCGCCTACGGCCGGCGTTCCCTCCTGGTCCTTCTCAGCGCCCAGGCCCTCCAGCTGGTGCACCATCGGTACCGGCAGTGCGGTGCCATCCGGTGCCAAGTCCGAGCTGCGCCACAACAGCAGCTGCTGCCCCTTAGCGAGGGCGTGCAAGCGCACCAGCTGCTGCGCCAACGGCACACGCACGCTGTGCCGCTGCACTACCACAAACGGCTCTGCAGGCAGCGGCTGCTGCGCACTCACCGCGCGGCCGTTCAGGTCGTGGCACAGGCGGGCCACATCCGCCTCGCTGACGGACTCAATGCCTGCGCACGTCTCCGCCGCCTCCAGCAGCTGCTGCGCAGATGGATCCGCCACCGCCTGCCGGTGCTGCGTGGTCAACACAAATGCATGCTGAATAGCGCGCCACAGGCCACGGCCCAGCTCCTCCTTCACGCCATGCGGCTTAAGCAGGCCCCGCAGGAGCTCACCAACAGGCGCAACTGCTTGTACGGCACCTCGTGCGGCAGCAGCCGCCGCACCGCCGCTATGGTACAGCGGCGTGGCGAGCGGCTGCTGCAACTGCCGCGGATCGCCCACAAACAAGCCGTGCAGGTCCGCCAAAGGCCCGCTGGCCAAAAACGGATCCGTCGGCGCGACGTGCGTCCGCGCAGAATGCACGTTTCGGCAGATGTCCGCCCAGTGTGAGAGGCTGCAAGTGCTGAATTCATCCAGGAAGATGAATCGCACGTCGCTGAGGTGCGCCTCGACCGTGTCCAACTGCTTGGCCCGCTGGAAACGGCCCTGCGTAGCGAAGAACGTGCAGGTGCTGCAGCCCGGCACGCCAGGCGTGGTATCCTGCAGGCACACAGACAGAACCACGACGCAACATAGCCCATGTTAGCGGTGCATTGCCCGCCAACGCATCCCGCGCACATGAAGAACGGCATATATTCATTCATATGGCATGGCAATGCTCAAATTGCATGGGTGCCAACGCACGCGCACTTGTCCTAATGAGGCCAATCAAAACGGCGATCTGTTCACCTCTGAGACGAACTTGCCTAACACTTCGCTGATCACTCTCAGAAACATCCACTACCGCATGTGGCACTGACATGCCATACCCAACCCCGCCTTACATGCAACGCCGCGCGCCACGTATAGCTGACGAGGCCGATGAGCTTCTCACAATCGTGCTGGAACGCCAGCCACAGCAGCGCCTGGAGCACGCGCGACTTGCCGGTGCCAGCCTTGCCCGTCAGCACCGAGCACACCGGCGGCTGCTTACGCTGCGGGCCCAGCGCCTCCGTCAGCAGCAGCTGCGCATACAGCAGGAAGGGCTCCTGCTGGTCCTCCGTCAGGCTGAACAGCCGCGCCGTGTCCTCCGGACTGGGCGGTTTGCTGCAGCGCACGAACGGCGGCGTGCTACCGCCGCTATCAGGCCACATCGACGGTGGCGGCTGCTGCTCTTCATGGCCGTCCGGCTGCACCACCATCAGCTTCGCAGTTACCTCCGCCGTGCCTGGCCGAAACAAACGCAGGGCCTCCTGCGCGGAGCGGCTCAGACCGCCAGTCAGGCGGCCCATGCCCGTCTGGGTGCTATCGCTGTACTGTACCATCTCGTGCGTGAGGCCCGCAAATTCGTCGTCGGTGCACTGCTGTGCTGTACGCGCGACCTCCGCAGCATTCGTCAGCTGCCGCTGCGGAGTGACGTCGGCAGGGCGCACCGCCGCCAGTGCTGCTGCCACATACGGATCCACCGGAGCGCTACCCTCCACGCCCTGCCCGCGGCGCTGAAAGCGCGCCAGCAGCGCCGTCGCCTCGCCGTCAGACAGGCACCGGTCCCGCCACAGCTGCCCAACATCACCATCAGCGCGGCGGCGCCCAGCCACCTGCTCGCCGTCCTCCTCCTCATCGTATGGCAGCGGCTCGTCGTCCTCCTCATGGCCGCCCTCCATCAACGCCGCCTCAGCTGCCTCCTCCGCCGTCCGCTGCACCTCGGCCTGCAGCAACTTTCGCTCCTCGGCCCGCATGCGCACGAGCGCTAGCTGATTCACGTTCTCCAACATGCGCCGTGCCAGCCGCACGTGCAGCTGCTGCGCCTGCGGGCCATCCCAAAAGTACCGCTCGCGCAGCCCCTCATCCTGCACGCCCTCCGCCGGCCGCACCGTCGGATTGCTGAATGGCTGCGGCACGCTGGGCTCCCGGTATACCGACCACTGGTGCGTGCCAAATTCCGGATGCTGCGGATCCAGCTGCCGGAACGCCGTCTGGCCGGCCTCCGTGCGTCGCTGCGGAACATATAAAAAGGCCGTAGCGCAGTACGGTGGTTAGCAGCATGTCCAGGCCGCAAGAACACCTCGGCCTATGTCCATATACACATACACACGCACACGCCTTTCCGACCAACACACTCCCTCCCAGCGCCCACCCAGCGCCCACACGCACCACCGTGCGATGGAACCTCCCAACCGTCCACCTCAACACCTGGCGCACCTTGTACGCCAGCATTGCCATCAGGATGGGCGAGCAGTACCGAAAGTGCGGTCCACGTAACAGGTAGTCCGCCAGGCGCGTCGTGGCGTGCACCGCCAACCGCGGAAACGCCGACGGCCCGCCCGCACCGCCCGGCACCCACAGCGCCAGCCCCGCCTCCTCCGCAGCCGCCTCCTCCTCCGTCACCTCCACCGCCTCCAATGGACTCCCCTCCCGCTGCGCGCCGTCCGCACCAACGGCCTGTATGCCAGACGGCGCCGCGGCTGGCTGTTCCACCGTCGGAACAAATGCTGCCTCTACAGCCACTTCCTCACGGCGCTCCCACGCCGAGTGCAGGTGCTCCGTGAAGGTGCGGTAGTCGATGGGCTGCGCCTGCCGCGTTTCCACAGCGTCACGGCCAAGCAGGATGAGCAGCGCTGCCGCGGGCGCCGAGAACGTCTGCTGCGCCGTTTGCATGTTAATTGCATGCGTAAGGTTCCACCTGGCCTCACGCTGTACCGCCGGCGCGCCGTGCGGCGCCGCCCGCCGCAGCAAGTCCACCGTCGCCGCTACGCCAGCACGCTCCGCCTCTGCCTGCAGGCCTGCCGCCGACTCGGCGCCTGCCGCGGCTGCCAACGACGGCTCCGCTTCTACAGCAGCCGCCGCAGCCTCCAATGCGTCCACATCCACAGATGCCGCCGCCACGGCCGACGTTCCTGCGGCCGCCGCCCCGCCCAGCGGCGGCGCCGCCGCTGCCGCCGCAATTGTCGCGGCGTGCGCCGCCGCATCCGTCCGAATGGACGCCACCTACATGGACAGCCCACACACACACGCTGTCTCGCTGCCGTTCTTTGAGAACTAAAGGCACGCTGCTGCAAACACGACCCGCATCCCACGCATGCATACACATGTCCTTCCTGCTGTGCCGGATACTCAACCACCTTACAGTTACAATTGTTGCATAACCTTCTAACGCCTCTTCCCAATTACCCGAATTGCGCCAATGCACTTACCGACAGCTCCCGCAGCACATCCAGCACCAGCGGCGGCTGACGGACCACCGCACCCAATTCGCCCGGCGCCGCTAGCTGCGCCCGATGCCGCAGCAGGTTGGCCGCCGCAAGCACCGCGGCGCCGCCCTGCATCGGCTCCGCCTTGGTGGCGTACTTCAGAGCATAGTCTGCCGCGTCCGCCGCCAGCTGCGCCAGACTAGGCAGCCGCGGCCGCTGCTGCCACCTGGGATCCTCCTCCGTCAGCCCCGGATGCCGCTGGTCCCACAGCTCCACCGTCCGCAGCCAACGCCCGATGTCGCACACAAACGCAACCGTATGGTTGCACGGCGCTGCTAGGTGCAGCGCCACACAGTGCGCCACCACCCACCGGCTGTGCCGCTTGAGGTGCACGCACGTCGTCTGCTGCTGGAGCCAGGTGGTCGCCCAGTGGATAATCCGCGGCATGCGCATCCGGCAGTTCAGGTCTGTCGCCACAGTACCGTGCGCCGTACATGTGCCCTCACGATGCCGGTGCAGCAGCAGGTCCAACACCGCCTCCGCCGCGAACAAGCCCAGCGCCTCCGCCTCCGCCGCGCTACCTGCCCGCAACGGCGGCCGCGCTGCCGCGCGCGCACGCGCCACCTTCACCTCCAGCAACGTGCCGCGCAGCAAGTCCGCCTGCAGTGACGTCAGCCTGCCCATCGCCTTCGCCTGCACGCCCGCGCACTCCCGCTGCACCTCCGGCGTCCACTTCAGCGCGTGCACCGGCCGGTCATCCGCGCTGTACAACAGGGGTGACGCGAATCCCTGCGTCTGAATGGACTCCATAAAATCCAGCAGCCGCTCGCGCTGCGCCGTTGCGTCGCCGCCTTCCGTGCTGAGAATACGCTCCAGCCTGGGTGGCTGCATGCCTGGCTGCCAGACACAGCCGTGAGCATGCAGCTCTCCACGCTGATTCATCTCAAATTTGAGAAAGAACGCATCTACTCGCCCGAACAGGCACTTGGGGTTCTGCTGTCTCTGCGCACCGTCCGGCCACCCAAAGAAGACGTCGCAAAACGCGCTGATAAATGCCGAAAAGGACTCCGCGCATGACAACGGATGCGCCGCCACCAGGTGCCATCGCTCCGATGCTGTGGGCCGCCCGATGGGCTCACCCTTAACGTCGAAGCTGTACGGTCGGCCCATCAGGCTGAACGCCGCCTCCGAGCTGACAGACGCGGGATTCAGCGTAAAGCTAGCAGTGGGCGCCCCGAAAACGCTCCACAGCCCATACGCCCGGCTGCGCAGCGACGCGTATGACGCTGGCGTCCCCGCCACCCGCGCCGCCGTCATATGCGCCGTCTGCACCAGCTTGCCGACTGCCGGCGGCGCGCTGCGCAAGCGCTCCGCCAGCTGCGACCTGCTCAGGCCCGCCGCCAGGAGATCCGACGTCTGCAGCAACATGCCCACGTCCATCAGCCCCAGCTCCCGGATGAGGCGCGGATATAGCTTCAACCGCACCGCCGCACTTCGATGCACCTCGTGCCGCTGCCACGCGTCGAACATATCAAGGATGAAGTGCGGCGCGTGCGCACTCTCGTCCTCGACGCCGCTCGTCAACGGCGGGTACCAGCGCTGCAGCTGCAGCCGGATCCACGCCAGGAATGACATGCCCAACGGCCGTGCACCCGTACCGTTGGGAAAGCGCCCCACGTGCACAAACAGCGGCCACATCGGATCGTAATCGCTTTCTGGGCGTGAGGCCGTGCTGGTGACTAGCGGCCACCCCTGCAGCAGCTTCACAATCGCCGTCGGGTTGCCTGCCGCCTCACGGAAGACGGTCGCCAACTGCGCCGGGTGTGTGGCGGTGGTAATGAGGTCCACGTCGTCTACCCCATACATCGGACCTGACGGCGGCGCCGCTCCTGCCTGCGGCTCGCCCGCCAGCACTGCTGCCGACGCACTCCGCCTCCGCTTGCCGTGCATCTGCTCACCATAAGCCCGAGGTGCCGCCGATGGCGGCGCCGCCGACTGCACCTCCGCCACCAGCAGCGCCTGCTCCGGCATGCCCGCCACCACTGTGGCAGCACTCACGGCCGGCACCGCCGACACTGCCGCCACCTGCGAGCACACCAAAAGTAACACGCAGATGTCAGTGACGCTTCGTATTACGCTTACTTTCGTCCTGCCCACTCTGCCCCTACGGCTCTTCCCTTCCATCACTGCGCCTACCACTCCCAAAGCACTTACCACTTCCGTTCCTCCTGCACCTGAACACCTACCGCAAATGCCGCAATCGCCTATGTGATCCCAAACCATCAGCTTCGACACCCCAGCGCCCCCCCAAACCAATGTTCACCGCCATTTCCCAACTCGCCTGACACACCGCCTCTGCAGCTGCCGCTGCCATAGTCTCCAAGGCCCTCAGGCGGTCCTTCACCACCTGCACGCACACCATACACACAGCACACGTACCGCTTCGCACTGCCACTTCCTTGAGGGCGCGGTGCAAGGCACACTACGCTACAACAATGCACTGTCATAGGAATGCCCTGCTGCTCCACCGTCACATCTTCTTTTCTACCATCCAACCTCTTCCATCCCACCTGTTTAAAATCGACGCTGTTCCGTCCCATGAACTCCGCCAAGCGCCGCTCCTTCGCCGCCGGTGTCTCGTGCTGCTGCTTCGCAAAGCGCCCGAAGCGTACGTCCGGCACCAGCCGCAGGATGTGCCGCGCTGCCGGCGTCCACTGCGGTCGCGGGACCGCTTCCAAGTGCGCCAGCAGCACGCGCGCATCCTCAGCCGCCAGCCGCGCCAGCATATCTTCCAGCTGCGGATGCTGCTCAACAGCCGCAGGTGGCGCTGTCGCACCTGCGCTGCCTCCTGCGCCAGACGTTGCTGCTTCACCGGGCGCTGTGCACTAGCTACTCCACTGCCGCTGGCTGCCTGCGCCGGCTGTACGCCACTGCCGCCGCCACTCCGTGCCGCCGCCTCCTCCTCCGTACCATATCGCGTGCGTGCATAGCCCTCCTGATCCGCGCGTAGCAGACGCAGCAGCGCATTCGCCTCTTCCGCCGACGCCGCTGCAACGGCGGTCTGCAACAGCGCCGGCGGGATACCGCCCTCGTCACCATGCTGCTCCCACGCCGCCACGGCCTGTGCATCCACCTGTAGGCCGTACACGCCCGCCAAGTGCCGCGCCCACCGCGCCACCACCTTGCCGCGTACATGCATTGCCGGCGTACGGTGCGCCAGCGCCGCCACCTCCGCAGGCGTCTGCGCAGGGCTAACGAACACCACGCTGATCAGGTCCGGCACCTGGTCCGGGTGGCACGGAAACACGGACGCCAGCTGCTGCGGCGTCGGCGCCTTGAACGCCACCACGTGCGCCCGCAACTTTACGTGCGCCTCTTCTGCCGCCGACGCGGACGGTGGCCGACATACCACCACCTGTCGCAGTGGCCGCCAGATCGCCAGCAGCCGCTCCTCCACCGCCGTCAGCTGCTCCAGCTCCACCCAGCATGCACCGTTCCACGCCTTGGGCCGTGCACCATTGTCCACGCATGCCAGTGACAGAGCCGGCATAGCGCCGCGATGCCACTCCTGCCGGCAGTCCAGGCACACTGACAGCACATGATCGCCGTCCGCGCGCAGCTGCACGCACTTAGCCGCCGGGTGCGCCTGGAGAAAGTACACGTGCTGCTCCCCCTCTCTCGCCCAGCTGTGACCGCCCCGTTGCCGCCGCCTCCGCCGCCCTCGTCGCCCGCGTCAAAGGCGCCTCCAGCTGCAAACGCTGTGGACGGGCGTGCATCACAGCCTCCACCACACCTGCAGTCGCAACAGCACCACATACACCCGTCAGCGCATTACACAGGCATACAGACAGCACGCTTTAGGCCACGTGGTACATCTGCCTGGAGTGCCTACGTGTACTACAAGGGAGCACATAGAAGATGAATGCGAAATCCAAATTTGAGCTCGACCTGCCGACTCCACGCCCTACACTCCCACTTCCACTGCTCCCCAACGCTCCGCACTTCCAGCCCTAAGCTCCAAGCCCTGCGCATCAACCCCCGAGCTTTCGAATCCGAAGCGCCCAGCTCTAGGCCCCTACTTTCTGACCCCTACCACCCCCAGCCTTCTGCCCCAAGTTACACGTGCCTTACCCTCTTTGCACGTTGCGCCCTGCCCCGCTGCCAGCAGCTCCTGCGCCTCCGCCGCTGTCGGTGGTACCCAGCGCGTCGTGCCGTTCCGGGGCGCCTCCTCGTTCGGCGGCAGGCTTGCATCTAGGTGCTCATCGAGCCACTTCCGCAGCTGTGACAGCGGGACCTGCTGCACCTCCGCCTGGCGGCGCCGCCAGCTGCACACAGCGCACACATGCTGCGGCAGCGCCGCCGCCATAGCAACACGGAACTGTTCTGCCGCGCACACGTCGTCGCACGGCTGCTTGGCCACCGCCGACTCTGGGTCCTTCACCCCTGCGCAGATCTGCGCTGTCAGTGTCCGCCACTCCCGCTCGTCCCACGCCTCCAGCGCCTCCTGCTGCACAGGGTCCTCCGCCACATGCATCAGCTGCGCCACCGCTCGCAGCGCCGCCCGTGTCTCCATATACATATCCTCTGGAAACGCCGCCGCAACTTCGAGTGCCCCACCCGGGGCCGCCTGTGGCCCAGCAGGACACGGCGGCGGCTGCGGCACACGGTGTGGCGCACGCCGATGCTGGCTGGCAACCGCTCCCTGCTTCACCTCCGACGCCAACGGCCCACCCAGCTGCGCCACCACTGCCGCCTTGTGGTGCTGAAGCCACTGGTCCACCTGCTTGGCCGACAATTCCGCTCCCAACACACCCCGCAGCCTCGCCACCAGCTGCTGCCTCTCATCGCTGCGCCAACGGCCCTGCCGCCGCACAATCTGCGCCAACTCCTCGTCCGCCTGCAGCGCCTCCACCACCGCCGCAATCTGCCGGCTTGGCTGCCTTGCGGTCGTGGCTCCTCTGTCCATCGGCGCCGCAAACGTAAAGGTCTGTGCGCTACCCAAACGCCCCGTGCCGCCGCTACCTGACGGCCCCGCGCCAGCTGAGGCTGGACGGCCGGCGCCTCCACTACCACTGGAGCCGCCAGCCGCTGACTCCACTGCTGCCAACCGCCGCGTCAGCCCCGTCAGCATAGCCGCCGCATGCTGCTGCTCTAGCTGCGTGCGCCGCCGCGGGATCGCATTTCGCACCACCGCGTCCTGCTGCTGAAGGACAGCAGCCACCGCCGCCACGGACGGCGCCGGCCGCGGCATGTGCGGCAGCACCATCCCCGCCGCCGCCTCCCACCGCTGCTCCGCCAGCAAACTGCTCAGTTGCTGCTGTTGCGCACCCACCTCCACTGCCGCTGCACACACCGCATCTCGCTCGGCGGCTGTGAAATCTACGCCGCCAAACAGGACGCTCGTCACGGACAGCGTGCTCCCCGGCAGCACGCCGCCCCGCAGCAAGCTCCAATCCGGCCGCACCGACCGACCGCCGCGCAGCAGCCGCAGCAGGTACAACGGCGCGCCCTCTGACACCGCCGGCTCCAGCAGCAACTCCACCGCCGGCCGCGCCAGGTCCACCATCAGCGCCACGGTGCGACCGTGCAGCGTACGAATGAAGATCTGCGAGCGGTCGCTGTCCGTTCGCCACCTGCGCTGCCAGGCCCGCCGCTGCCGTATCCTGAGGGCGCCCGCCGCTAACCACAGCATGCGCCACATAGGCCGCCCGTCCGCATCCACGCTGGTTGCAGCCCAGCACGCGCCCCAGACCAGCTGATCTGCGCCTTCCGCCGGCCCCGCCGCCGCCGCGCCGCCAACGGCCGCGCCCAGCGCCACGTACGGCAGCACCCGCGGCGCCAGCCATAGCGCCATAGATCGCACGCAGCGCCAGCAGCGGTGCGCCACCTCCGACATCGCGTTCACGTGCGCCGCCACTCCTGACGGCATGCGGAACACAACATCGCCCGCCGCGCCTGCTGCCGCCAGCAATAGCAGCGGCAGCAGCGCCGCATACGGCACCGGCCGCCAGATGCGGCTGAGTGACGCCACAACGCGCAGCACCGCCGCCGCACCGCCCGGAAACGCCTCCGCCGCACCGTGGGCTGCTGTCCGTGCCATGACGCACCGCCACCACCAATGCCAATGCCGGCGCTGGCGGCTGCCCTCCTCATCCAGCGCGGCTCCCTCCTCCTCCTCCTCCTCCTCCTCCTCTGCGCTGTCCCACGTCCCATACACCGCCGCCGTCATCAACAGCAGCGCCTGCAGCCGAGTCGGTGGCCATACCGTACTCCGCAGCACCAGCGCCACCACTCCGATGATGCGCAGCCAATCCAGCCACGCCGTCGCATTACTGCGGTAGTGCTGCAGCACAGCTCGGCGCAGCTCGCCCGGCGCGAATGGCAGCAACAGCAGCAGCAACACCACACTGTTTAAGGCCGCGGTGCCAAAGCGCCCGCGCTTCATTCGGGCTCCTCCGCT
>LSYV01000374.1:7486-19421 GCA_001584585.1 Gonium pectorale | reverse complement strand
AAACCGCCAGCCTGGGCAACGGCTCTTGTGCGGCGCATGCGGGGCGTTCAACGCACCGCACAGGCCGCGCACAAGCAGCGCACAGGCAGCACATAGACCTGCCCGAGGCAGGGACCCGGCTGGAGGAGAGGCAGCACCCCACGACACCCCGCAGTCCGCGCCAGGCCCTTCGGCGGCCACAGGCCTCCTCCCGCGTCATTTGGCCCCCTCCGCCTCCGCCACGCGCGGCACCCCAGCCACCCGCGCCGGCCCCACCTGCGCCGCCAGCTCTGCCCGGTAGGCGTCCGGCGCCATCGGCATCGCCGGCCCTGCAATCCGCCGCACGGGGTGACCGGGTGGGGGTTGGAGAAGACGGGTGTGACAGGGCGGGGTGTTCATGGCGAGGACGGGGATGAGAACGTAAGGGCGACTCGCCGAGCACACATAGGATCGGGCCGGTAGCAGGACGGAGCGACAACCCCCGGAACAGCGTCGGGAAAAGGAGGCCTTGATGGGCCATGGCACGGACGCCAGCAAGCGAGCCTGACGCACCCCATGCACCCCTCGTCTTACGCCAAGCCCTTCCGCTTCACAGACCACTGCGCATCGCCTGACGGCAAGCCGCAACCTGGAGTTCCACAAACACAGATACCTGAGCCGCGTGCAGCCTCGGGCGGTGAGCCCTCGACTTTCCGAACCCCACGAAAACACTGTGGCTGTACATGCTGATCCAGTTCCAGAACTAAGTGTTGCGACGGTGCTTGCCACGCGCCCATGCCATACAGTAAACCTTTGGTCCGTGGATGAGCCCTGCCGTCGGGCCCGGCCACCCACCGACTGGCTTGTTGGCCTTGGGCACGCCCGGCTCCGGCCCCCAGTTGACGGACACCCGGGGCGCCGCCGTGCGCGGCCGCGCCTGTCCGCCAGCCTCCTTCACCCGCCGCCACCGCTGCTCCTCCATATCCGCCGCCAGCTCCGCCTGCCGCGCCCGCGCGCGCGCGTTCGCCTCCCGTCTGCGGCCCCGGAAGGGTGAGGTGGGGTGGGGCGGGGCGGGGGCGGGGACAGAGGATGCTGGCGGCAAAGTCCATTTGCTTGGAGGCTTTTCCCAGCCGCCCACTGGGCCCCACGGCGGCTCTAGCGCTCTGGCGCTCTGCCGGTACACACCAGCTGACATAACCCCTTCGACTACCTCTGAAGCTGGGTCCTACAACGACACCATCACTTTCGCGCTTACGCTCGTCGTATACGTGGTTTCGTGTCAAGCTTTCAACACCAGCGGTCGCTCACCGGTCGACCCCGCCCCGCTCCGCTCCGCCCGCCTCCGAACCCATGCCTGCGCCACCCTGCCTGGCTGCTGGAGCCCCTGCCTTTCCGGACCTTGATAGGCGCGCGGTGGGTGTTTTATGGGGGGGCTGGACTCCGTTGCAGCGACGCGGCGCGGGGCTGCTAACCCGGCCCCCGAGGCTACCTGCCTGCCCGCCGAAATGCCGATGCGCGATGCCCCATCGTCCCACACTGGTACGCTTCACCCTCTCCCCTGCCCAATCCCCAATCCACGAGACGGGTGGCGCCCACCTGTTGATCCGCGCGTTGAGCTCCGCCAGGTGGGTGCGCAACTCGTGGTTGTCGGCCTGGTCGGCGCAGCTCAGCACGCGGGCGTACAGGGCGGCCGCCTCAGGCAGCTTGCCGTCGTCCTCCAGGGCGTGCGCCCGCGACATGAGCGCCTCGCACTACCCGGGTGGGTGGTGGGGGTGGTGTGGGATGGGATAGGGATAGGGGAGGGATGGGGTGGGGATGGGGGAGGGATTGGGGAGGGATGGGGCGGGGATAAGGGTGGGGATGAGGATGGGGTGAGGGTGGGGTGTCAGGCGACGCGTAGGAGGGCGGGATAGGGGGGATCAGAGAGCAGCGCCCCACAAACGGGGCTCCTCGCGGGGTTGCCGTGGGCCCCGGGAGGCCGGTACGCGAGCGCCTGACACTGGCGGGGCCGAGAGAGCAGAGGCGGGCAGCAGGGGGGCGCGAGGGGCTGGGAGCGAGGGTGTAGAGCGTAGGGCCGGAACAGGCGGGCAGGGCTTTGGGCAACCTGAGGTCGCCAAAGTCCGGCGCTCCCGACTTGTATGGTGGAACGTGGTTTGTGCCGGGCAGGGACCTTGCCACATTGCCCCCGCTGTGCATGCTAAACCCTCCTTGGCACGCACACGCCCCACACGGCCCACCTCGGGGTTGGGCTTCTTGAGCACATCGAGGAGGAGCTTCTCCGCCCACGCCCTGTCGTCGTTGAGCCTCCTCTCACCGCGAACGGTGTCCACGGCCTTGCGGTATGTCTCGATTTCTTTCCGGAAGAACTCGTCCACGCCATCCCGCCGCAGCACCGAGCGACCGGGCATATGGATTTTACGTGACAAGCAGCAAGGTCACTGGCTCACACGTTGTATTTGGGGGGTTCCCCGTGCAGAACTGGGCGCGGCAAGAAGTAACGCTAAAACTTCCAGTTCCTAGCTCCATCACCCAGTTGTGTGTATGTGCAGCAAAACATATCTTATGTGTACCTGTTATCTCTACAATAACGTCTTTACAGAGGCTGTGTAAATGTTTTTATTAATGATGATACAGAAAGGAATACCTAAATATGTCATAAAACAAGGAAACAAAGCTTTTTTAAATGCCCGCCTAGAGAGGCCGCTGGCTACGACGACATACGGCAGTTGGAAGGAGGCCTGCCATGTTTTGCACAATTACACAAACTCTGCTGCAACGTGACACTTATCACAAAACTAAAGGAAAAGCCTTCATCTGTGTTTCGCGCGTAGACGTCTCGTGCATTGCGATTACAATTGGTCCCGTCTTTTAATCACACCTGACTACCTCGCAGACAGTACAACTAGGTCGAGCGGGGCCGTTAGGGCCCGGGCGACGGAGATGTTCTATTATCTCACGCTCCATAAGTCACTAGACATCCACCCAAAGCACTTTGGACCTAAACTGCGTGAAGTGATCAGGGAGAAGCTCATAGCTGAGGTCGGCTTGGTCGTTACGCTTTTGCGCGGTCGCAGCCGTCAATCTGGGCCCTGGTTCCCTGCAGACCGAGGGGACTTGCACCGGAAAGTACGGCTATGTGGTGGCGGTGACGAAGGTTGAGGACATCGGCCGGGTATGCGCGGGTGGTTGTTACGGCTCGGGGAGGGGGGGCGGGGAGAGAGATGAGGCGCCCCATCGGCAGGTGGCCAGTGTACTGCTGGCCAGGACTGAGTGCGGAGTCAAGGCTGGGCGCAGCTGTCCGCAAGGGCTGCAAGCGACAACTGTTGCAAGCTCTCGGCCATGCTGCTCGTGACTAACCAGCATTACGGGTTGAGGGCCTGCAAAGCTCGTACGTCGCGCAGGGAAGCTGGGGGAGATGCCCATCCGGAGGGGAGCACCCCTAGCCCCTTCCTCTCCCCTCCCCAACTCTGGAACCCATCCCGAACCTGCCGCGCAAACCGCAGGGGCGCATCCGGCAGGACCAGTCGGGGTACGCATCCTTCGAGGTAACGTACGGCTGCATCGTATGTCGGCCGTACAAGGGCGAGGTGCTGGACGCGGTGGTCACGTCAGTCAACAAGGTGAGCACGGTGTACGGCACGCTGTCCCTGCGGATTCTGCGGGCTGCAATGTAAGGGTTGCTCTCTTGGCTGGGAGGCGTTCTGGGCATCCCGCCATGCCGAAAGCCGCGGCTCCCAGCAGGCTGCGTTCCTCCCATGGCGCCGCCTCCTCAGGCCTGTCGGTGTTCCTCGCCCCCATGGCCTCTCCGCCAACGTGTCCCCCCCTTTTTCTCCCCTTCGCTGCCCCGCCCAACGCAGATGGGCTTCTTCGCCCAGGCGGGGCCTCTGCAGCTGTTCGTCACGCAGCATGTGAGTGGTGGTGCCCGAGTTTCGGCGCACGGGTGGCAGGGCAAGGCCAGGGGTGTGGTCAAGGGGGTAAGGGGCTGGGGACGCTCCGCGCAACCGGTCGGACCCGTGGGTCAGGCACCTGGGCAGAGCCCGCTCTACCGCTCCGCGCGGCGAGCCACTTGGGAGCGCGGAATCCGCGTTTATTCAGCCGCGCTTCCACAGGCCTGGGCCACGGCGGGGGCGATGGAAGGGCGCGGCCCTCAGCTTGACATGTAACAGCTGGTCCCTCCCCAACGCAACCTGGGCATGATGCACACCCGGCGGCTGCATGCCTTTCGGGTCGCCGAGAGCCTCTGCGAGCCGGCGGGCCGAAGGCAAGAGCGGCTGGGCCGGCGGACGGGAGGCTACAGCCGGATGCCAGTGCGTCCCCGTCAAACGTGTGCTTCTCAAACTCCCTCACGCAACCCGTTCCACGCTCGCCCCCCCCGTCCCCCCAACACCCTGGTCCGCCCCGCAGCTCATCCCCGAGGAGTTTGAGCTGGACAGCAGCACCGGCAACAGCTGGGTCAGCGTGGACCAGGCCACCAGCATCCAACCGGGGACGCACGTGCGGGTGCGCATCGTGGGCATCAAGTATGACCCAACCGAGGTGGTGAGTACGACAGCCAGCTTACTATGAATCGAATCTACAAATTAGATTTCGGCGAAGAATGGACTTTTGTACGGCGGCACGGCGGGGGTGGCGCACAGTGGCTTAGGCGGCCGCGAGGGGCCGCCTGGGTGCACCGCATAGCTCGGGTTCCGAGCTTCCGACCCAGGGACCTTCTGAGCCGAGATGATGGCGCCCCGACCCGCTTTCTGTACTCTGTCGCATCGCCTTGTCTCTTTGCCCCTCTCCTCTCTCTGAAACAAAATCAAGTAGAGCTGCACCAACATGCGAAGCCTATTAACCCAAAGGGAAAGTGGAAAGTGACAAGCTTTTCTCTCCTCCCCCATGCAGTTCTGCATCGCCTCCATGAAGGAGGACTACCTCGGGGTCATCGGAAGCGACTTCTCGTGAGGCGGCTGCGCGGCCGGGACGGCAGCCGCGGCAAGGGGTTCCCAGAGGGGGGTTGTCCACCTGGGGCAGGCGCGATCCGGGACAGACCAGCACCAGCTCGCGCTGCGGCCGCAGCGCTGGATGGTGGGGTCGCGATGGAGGTGCTAGGAGTGCCTGCTTACAGGCGTAGGAAACGGCGTGGGGTGCTGCCGCGGACTGGGTTGGCATACACCAGGTGTGACATGTGGGCTTGAGGCCAGGCCAGGCCAGGGAGCAGGCGCTGGCGCGTGCGAGCGTGCGTTGTGGCATCTTCTACACGGCCGCGCCGCCACTGCTCGCCCGGAGGGTCGCGCGTTGGCAAGCGCGGCTTGCCCGCAGAGGGTTGCGATTGCGCGGCCGAGTCCATGGGCGCCAAGCTGGGCACCCTGCAGGCGGGCTGCGAGGGTCGGCCTTCTTGCGTGCCTCTTGCGTTCCGGCAGCTGGTCCCTTTGAACCCTGAGGGGATGTGCGGTCGTGCATCCTGTGTTTGGGGCTGTTTCGGACCCCCGGGACCGCCTGATCATTTTTACGGTGCTTACACGCGTTGCTCGTCGTGTGGTAAGAGGCGGGCACCCCGGCGATGTGCTGGCAAGCTGTTGGAACCCTAACCCGCTGAAGCAGCAGCACCGTGTTTCGTCGCGTGTGCCCCAGGCGAGTGTGGGGCGAGCAGCGTAATCAGGCCGCCATTGAGGAGGCCGACGGCGCGCGGGGTGCTACGAACGCTGGTCTGACACCTTTCTTCTTCACTGCTGAGTCGAGCCCTAGCTTCCGCTCGTTGGACCGTCCACCGAGCATGACGCGCGCCCCGTCAAGCACAACGGCCTTGCATGGCATGTAACCTGGAGAGGCGGTACGGCAGCGCTGGCATTCCCTCTTGATTCCTGGGAGCTGGCCACAGCCAAGACACTGGCCTTAATCCGGCTGCAGATGCTGGCAAGATTTATGTACCCCCACACGTTGGCTGTCTTTCCCGGACTGTCAGGCCCCGCGGGGGCCCGCGCACCCGTGGGTCAGCGGCGCGTTGGGCCTTTGCATGCATGGCCAAACGACAGATGAAAGGCATGCCATTGGTTGGTGTTCGTAGTCGAAGGCGAGGGAAGGCGAGGAAAGGAGGGGAAGGCGGCGCTTTTCTTAGTCAGACGGCTGATTGACAGGACTTTGACATGGACGAGCATGCCCCTCAGACAGCTTAAACTCAACCTAGGGGGCTGCCTTGGATGGCGCTCCCACCTGCAGCCACACCGCCCAGCCTAGGACCGCCTCGCATTCCCCCATTCCTTCCTCGCGCACCCCTTCAACACCACGCCGGGGCGTGTCCGGTGCACCCCCCCCCCCGCCTCAATCAGCAACGCACTGTTAACCGCAAGGCCCCCTAGGGGAGTCTAGGCGCAACGCCCTCGCCCCTCAGTCCATCCCTTCCCTCCAGACACAGCGGCGGCCTCGCGCTGCTTCCGGTTCGCTGCCTGCTGCCGAGCATGGCGGAGGGGCCCGGGCAGCTGGGGAACGGCCGAGTGGCCAGGGTAGACGGCGCTGGTCCCCGTCTCCTCCGGCCAGCGGCGCGGTGCCACGAGGAGCGGGGTGAGCAGCCGCAAGCGCGGGCAGCAGCGCCAGGAGGAGGAGCCCCGGGCTGGCAGCTGGGGAGGCTCGGTGGTGGCAGCGGGCGATCGGGACGGCCGGGGCAGCAGCCGGGCTTCCTTTCGTCGCTCGGCCGCCATGTTGGCGCAGGTACCGAGGGGCCTGGCAGTACCCGACAATCGGGGGCAGGAAGCGGCAGAGGCGGCTAGGTCCCCCTTCTGTTGCCTTGTCTCCTTGGCCCGCCGGGAGTTTACTGTCATGCGAGAAGCGCGGCTGCACGTGCAGGAGGCAAGCCTCTCGTGCTGTACGCCCTGCAGTACACGCCCGGCTGCCACGCCTTGTCTCGGTGTGTAGTGACCCGTGGGTCAGCACCTCATCCTCGCCCCGCACACCACCCCCGTTCGCAGGTGCCCGCATCAGGGCGCTCGTGCTCGTCATCGCGGCCTCCTGTGCCCTGCTGCCGCTACTGGCGATCCCCTCGGCCGCACAGTCTACCGCGTCCGCGCTCTTCACCTCTGCTGCGTTAGCGGCCGCCGGCGGCGATGCTAGTGCCCCAGCCGTCACCGCCGCCAGCGGTAGCGGCGGCGGCGGCGCCAAGGTAATTCCGACAGCCTACGTCGACGGCGGCGGCTACGGACCACCAGTGGAGCTGAACCCCTCCGTCATGATCCTTGGAGAGTTTGACTGGGTGCCGTACCAGTCAAAGCCGCCATTCACCTCCCGCTGTACGGACATGGTGGATCGGTCAAAGAGGAACGCGGGCGGAAGCCGGATCAACTTCGTGCCGACGCACTACGTGAGTTCCTGTCCGATGGGTTGATTGGCTTTTGGCTAGTGGCTCGGCCTGGCTTGATCGTTCCCGCCCGCGGATCCCGTACGGCGCGTGTCGTGCGGCACGCCATATTTTGTCAACGAAGGGGCAGTGCGTTGCAGCACAGAGCTGAACGCTTGTCAGTCTTCGAACGGGCTTGTCAGTCTTCGTCCGCTCTAACCGTGCCTCGCTTCGTCAGCTGCCGCACCCTCAATGCTTAGTAGGTGGGTTCCCGTTCGTTCCGCCCCCTCCGGAACTCACGTGCTCTCCCGGACTGCCCTCCCGCGACCGCAGTGGCGGGACCGGAACCAGGACGGCGGGGTGGATGCCTACTGCTACATGGACAGGTGAGGGGCGGGAGCCCAGCCAGGGTGCTCTACATGTCCGTAACTGCATGATGCTCACACAGCAGTCTAGTTGGCAGTCACCCTACTGGCCCAGTGTGTGGGCGGCGTCGGGTGGGGGCCCCAGAGTGCGTTGCATCCCGGCACCTGGCGTTGTGGGCATGACTTGGTAGGGTTTGTGGGGGCACCGTATGCGGATGGTCATTTGAAGCAGCTCGGTCGCTGGACTGCCGGTGTCTAACAATGTGTAGAACGGCGTTGATGGCCACGCGACTACAGTCGAGGCGACGGGCTTGGGACCTATGCTGCTGCTGAGGAGCCTTGCCTGAATGACCGTCACCCGTTTCTTGGCCCCTCGGGCCCCGCCGCGCCGGTCCCCCGCAGCGATATGGACTGCATCACGCACACCGCCGCCTCTATCGCGTCCTTCCGCGCCGGCATGGAGCTGTGCTTCCGGAGGGCGGTGGAGGAGGGGCTGGGCATCTCCATCGTGCCGCACTTGGACGACGGCGGAAAGTGAGTGGGCGGTCGGCGGTAGTTGGTTGGCGGTTAGCGGTTGGTGGATGAAGGTATGGTTGGGCACGTCTGTGTTGGGGTCGTGGCTTGTGGACGTGTGTCGGTTGGGGGCTAGGGTGTAACAGTAGTTCTTGCTTTTGAACCGGGTTGACCAACCGGCGAGTGGGGAGGGTCTGGCGCAGAGCTGTGGACGCCGCGGCCGCGGCTGCTGGGCGCTTTGCTTGCTCCGTTCGGAAACCCTCGGTCTGGGCCGCGGCTCTGCACATGCCCCCAAGTAACAGTCGTGTAATTGTGTAATGTCGGCGTTGAAGGCGCTGAACCAAGCGATTGGCGCCTTCCATGTGGTTCGCAGGACCGCTGCTTGGCGCAATGGCCTGCTGTTCGACCCGAAGAAGAAGTACAACGGCTTTTCGTACCAGCAGGTACGACCGCCGGTTGCGCCCAAGTCGCACAGGCACGGGCCATGTACGCGTGCGCCGCTGCATTCGCACTCTGCGTTCCGTGATAAGCAACAAATATAGCGTCCACCAGCTTTCCTTTCTGGCGTACCTTGCCGCATCTCACGCGCCTTGGCGATTCACCGCACGGCACATGGTGTGCGGCAGGTTATGCTGGATCCCATCGCCGACGCGCTGGCTGCGGCGCTGGCCGCCAAGCCGTCGTGGGTTGGGCCCATTCCGGTGTGGTTCGCCTTGCAGGTATGGCAGCTTGGCAGGGGCGGCGCACGGGGCGCCGGGCGCGGGGGCCGCGGGGCGAGGGGTGCGGAATGTGGGGCGTGGGTGCGGGCGCAGGAGCCGATAGCGAGGGCGTTCCTCTTCCAGCGGGTGACGGAAGGGCTGCAAGTGTGGGGTCGCCACCCAAGGTTGAGTGCTGTCGGCGCGCGCCCCGTCCACATCCGATGCTTGACATGTTCATCGCTTTCGTGCGCCCACCACCCCGCCCTCTCCGTCAGTGCCGTAGATGGTAAGCCGGTCTTTGGGGGGCGGGGCGAACGTCACATGTCTTGCTCTGTACCCGCCCGCCCTATTGGAAACGTCGCGCCTTCGGGCGTGTATGACCGTAGAGGCGGGCTCCCTCTTCCTTTGCAGATTCCTCCTGAGGCCGTACGTTACTCACACTTTTCCGTGTCCTGCACGCCAGGGCGAGATGAGCGCGACCGTGATCCACCACCCCAATGAGTACAAGGCGCTGGTGAGCCTGCTGGCGGCGAGGTGTCCGGGCAGCGGCTGATTTGTTACCCGGATGGGCGATTGCGCTCATTGCAAGGGCCACGGAAGCAAAAGGGTTTGCAGCTCAATGTGCTCGCTAGTCACCAAGGGATGGGCCCTAGTAGGAGGCGCACAGTGGCAGCGACCCGTGGGTCAACGATATGCACCGCTGCGCACTGGAGCACCTGTCATGCAGCTCCCGGACGGCACCCGTCTCCAGACCGGATCTCCCCACGCCCTTTATTCGATGCGCTGTGCTGCCGGGCTCACGCACATCCGCGGGGGTGACTTCCCTCCTGCCCTCCTGGCCGCCTTCGGCACCCCCACCCACACAGCTCTCCGAGATGCGGCAGAAATTGTTCCGGGGCATGGCGGCGGCGGGGGCCAGCGAGGAGCTGGTCAGCGTCACCCGGCGCCTCACACAGGTGCGCAAACGGAACGGCTTCCGCTCCTCTTTACCGCTTCATGGGGGCACTCCGCGGCCATTGGCCGGCTGGGCACGACAGCCTGGGTCCACCCGGCACCCGCACCCGCGCGACAATGCGCCTGACCCTGAGCTGACCAGGCAGCTTTCGCGTACCCGTACGGCAGCTAGGCGAGTATTCCATCACTGGTCATTAGTGTGGATCCGTGGGGTGGGGTTGTGGAGATGGGTCAAGTGTAAGCCATTGCCCGTAGCGTAGCGTAGGTGTGTAGGTTTGTCTGCCTCCCACCCGCGACCGACAGCGCTCGGGCAGGGCGCCCGATGCGGGGCTGCCATCGGTCATCGCTCGGGCGGGGACCAGACGCGGGAGCCGTGCGGTCGCGTCTTTTTTTTCTGTGGAAAGGTCTGGTCGCGGAGGCACCTCCAGCACGCACGCAGCAGCCCCCTCCGTCAGGCCGTGCATCGGTGTAGATTGGAGCGTTTCCGTCCGAACACACTCGCGGGACGTCCCCCGGCCCCGCTTTCACTTGAGCCATCGTTGTTGCTTGCATCGGGGAGTCCCCACCGCCCCCAAACCATCAGTCAAACAAGGCCCGCTGGGCATGATGGGTAATCAAGCACAGTGGAGGAAGCCGTCCCGGGCCCTTGACTGCCCTGCCCCGCCCTGCGCCTCGCCGCACTCCCCGTTTCCGGGCGCTGGCCCGGCCAACGCCTCCTGCCCTGCCCCCGCCGCCAGCCCCTTGGCACATGCACTACCACCTAGCGCGCACCTCCTCCCTGACCCGCCCGGCCCCGGCCCTCAACAGGTCGGCGTGTCCTTCAACTTCAATAAGGTCATGCAGATCAACACGGGTGGGGGCGCCGGCGGCGGCTCCGAGGCGAGCGTGCTCGCGCGCTTCCGTGGCTTCGGGCCCTTCACCACGGCCATCAACAGCCTCCGCGGCCTGCGCGCTGTCGTCACCGGCGTCGCCGACGGCGCCGTCGCCGCGGTGGGTGGCGGTGGCGGCGTTGACGGCGGTGCCGGCGCGCGGCGGAGGCTGCTAGCTCCCCAGGTGGACGTGGGGGCGCTCAAGAGCCTGTTCGAGGCGATCGACTTCCTCGGGATCAGCGCGTACGCGGCGTTGGACGCAGCCGACTTTCCCAGCTCGGTGCGCGGGGTGGGGTCTGGTGGTAAGGTGTGGACGGGTGCTCGTTTGACACGGGTGCCAGCTCGATGAGAAAGGTAGGCTTCTGTGGTGATTGGTTGACTGACTGCTGTGGAGTCCCACAAGTTTACACGGGCTGGGCACATGTCGACTTCCCCAGCTAGGGGAGCCGCTTAAGGGTATCGAGGTAGAGAGCACGAAGGCGGCGGGGTTTGTAGGGCGGCGGGGTGCTGGCCCAGGCCTGAGCCATGAAACACGGCCTTCTCTCGCCCCTGCGTCTGCGCCGCCCCACAGGCCCTGCAAAACGCCGCCTTCACGTTCTTCGGGGTGAGTTTGGCATTTGGCAAGCGGCTGTCAGAGAGTCTGGCCGTTGACCATTACCGGTAGCGGTTTGCCGACGCCTGGCGGGGCAGGGGTCTTACCGGGCAGTCGGCGCACTAGGCGCTCTGGCTCTCACGCGGTGGGCATGCAGCAGCACACTTTCGCGACGGGAGGTTTGACCAGCGCCGTCCGCTGCGCCGGGCATCTCCGCCGTCTCCAAGGCCGCACAGCCGTAACAGCCCAGGAGCGCGCAAAACCGGAAGTTCCGCTGCGTAGGCTCCCCTTCCGCGCCAGACATGCCCACGCGCCCAACTCGCGCCACGTCCCCATCAAGCGCCGTGCTCGATCCCACCTGACCTGTCACGACCGCTCACGGCGCGCTTCACGCCGTACACACGACCGCGCCGTACACACGATCCGGGCCGCGTGCAGGAGATGAAGGCGGAGCTGGGCATCGACGTGCCCGCCATCCTGGCGCGCCGCAAGATCGACCTCCACTACTCCGAGTTCGGCCTGGGCGGCGGCGCCTCGTGAGTGATGCCGTACTGCTGCGGGGCCGCGCCGTCGAGCTGGCCCTGCTCTCTGCAGCTGTCCATTGTGTCGTACGAGTGCCGTAACGAGACCGCAAACCCTGGTTGCCCCTCACCGGCGGCCCACTCTCCCTCTCA